>ML685767.1:30253753-30438651 GCA_007922175.1 Pelusios castaneus
AAGCTGGCACTGTTTGTGCACCTTTCTGTTTGCCTCACTAGGATTTGTCATCAAACACTTTGGAGATGGGGAGCTTGCATAATGGTAGGAAAAGTGCTACAGGACTCCTTGTTTGTTTTGCTGAACTAGACTAACCTGGCTACCTCTTTGGAACTTCTCTGGAATTAGTTTCCTTTCTGTGTTCACCAGATCTGCCATATCTGTTATCCTTCTGGAAACACTGAAAGGCCCATCCTTTGTCCCTTATATTTGTGTTTGAGTTTGGGGTCTCAGAGTAATGTTAATGGCTATGTCTACACTTGCTAAAATTAGTTCGAATTAGTTAGTTTGAACTAACTAATTCGAACTAATTTTAGTTAGTTCGAATTAGCTTAATTCAAACTAGAAAAAATTAGTTCGACCTAAGCAAGTGCAATGAATGGCACTTGCTTAGTTCGAATTAGCGATCCCCATTCATTTCAATGGCTGGTTAGTTCGAACTAAGAAATTAGTTCGAATTAACATGGCCACATTGGCTAATTTGAACTAGTTAGTTCGAATTAAAGCCTTATTTCTGAAGCCCTCTTCGAATTTATTAGTTCAAATTAAGGAAGCCCTTAATTCGAACTAACTAAAGCCTAGTGTAGCCATGGCTTTAGTTAGTTCGAATTAAGCTTCCTTAATTCGAACTAACTTGCCAGTGTTGACATAGCCAATGAGGCTGCAGTCTAAGTTTTCCATCACAGGTAAGTATTTTAATTATGGCACTTTTAGAGGTGGTGGGGGTGGAAATCTGTGTAAAATGTAAATTTTTAAAATATAATTTGGAAACAATAAAGTGATAAGAACATAAAATCCACATTAGCAATTTAAGACACTAAAATGGGGATAAAATAAAGAACTAGCAGAATGTGGATACAACATTTTATTTCATTTTTTTCAAATTAAATTATTTTCCAAAAAATTTCATTAAAAAACATTATTATTCATTCTGTAAGAGACTGATCTTGACACCTTTGCACTGAGTAGTATTTACTGTGGTCTCTTTGATTTCACTGGGACTACCTGGAGAGTCAGTTTGAGTGAGGGTGTCAGAATTTGGCCCAAGCCTTAAGATACAGCCTATAGAAAGAAGCTTTGTGGAGCTGGGAGGCGGGAGGTATTCTACCTCAGTGAGACAAAATGCTTCCTGGAGCTCCCCAGGATGTTCACTACTACACACCTTAGATATATGGTTCTCTCCTTCTGTTGCTTTGATCCCAGTGCAGTGTGGGCATGAAGGCATGGGCCTGCCTCCCCACTGCGTATGTCTTCAGGGCAGTCCCCTGAGTTCTCTTGTGTTCAGGGATTGCAATTCTGCTTAGAGGGTATCCAGAAGATAAATCTCCATATCGTCTTATGTCCTCCTTTGCAGTTCACATCCATGTTGGAAGATTCAGGCCTTAAGTCAGTAACATCTTTTATAAACTAAAATAAATAAATAAAATGGAGTCCTTGCATAGTGATGATTGCAAAGTTTGGCCCACACGAACTAGATAATAAATACAAATGTAATTTTTGAAGACAGCTATGTAACCCATTAAGATGTTCCTTCTTCAACATGTGATTTTAGTGTTTCTTTTTGAGATAGTCACCAAGAGAAGGGGAACTAGTCATCCAACACCCTACAGCTTTCCTTGGAAATGAATGCAAGACTTTAAAATACGTATAACAGTATGAGATAAAGATCCCAAGAATTTCATGAGACCATTAGTTAGGTTATCCTTTGCAAGAAAAAGAAAGATGCTTAGAAAATGTTTGAGAATGTGAGTTGTGTCTGAGAAGTTTGAGTATGAGGAGTGGAAAGACTACAATGGAAGAGAAAGCAATCGTGGAATAATTGCATAAAATGGTGAAAGTAGAACAAATAGGCAACATGTTTATGTATAGTTATGTAAATCTGTGGAAATGAATGCAAATTAAAACCTACAGGTTTTTTTATTTGAAAGTACTGGCAGATATGCTGCACCCATTGTGCTGGACAGATGGAAAGAAAGACGAGATACAAGGAATGTTGTTTGTTACTTTATTACTTAATTCATCTAGGAACTTGCAGGCAATAACTCTTATAGTGCAAGTCATGATTCCTTCCTTAATAATTTCCACTTGGTGGAGGACTGTCATCACTCCATTACCACTCCACAGCGGATCCCAGCTAGTAGGAGGCTCAAGGGGTTAGAGAAAAGACTTGTCTCTTTGCTATATCAGACATTAGGTGCTTCAGCCTTTTTTGTCAGCTTCTTCAGGATAAGACTTCGTACACACACACACACACACACACACACACACACACAATCTCCCCAGTTAAAGAGATCAATGCAAATCAGAACACAGGATTTTGGTTTGGTGTTGGCATATACTCAATAGCTATTTTACTTACAGGTAGCACCTATATTTACCTAAAAACAATCAACTTAAATTTGACCTAAAATTTTAATTTTGCAAAATAAAGTTGTAATAACAGTATAAATGTGTACATTTTTGGAGGAAGGAAAAAAAATCACATACACTATAACAGCAATTGTTTTCAAATATCTGAACAACGCCCCCAGCATTTAAAATCCAAATATTTCAGGTCTATAAATCCTGAAAGGAAAACTGACCATATACAAACTAAAATAGACATAGTTGATTTGCATTGTCTGTGGTGAGAGGAATATAAATGTGTTCACAGCATACACACAGAGAAGGTAGGTGAAAACATAAATACTTTTGCCTGAAGCTAGCAATATAACATTAGTTTATTTCTTTGCATTTAAAATAATAACACAGAAGAACACAAACACACAGAGAGAGAGAGAGAGACAAAGCAAGCTGCTTCCTAAGGCAAAGAATCACAACTCACCATACCGTTGTCTAGGCTGGCCCTTTCCAGACTGATTGCTGTTCCCGGATGCTTCACTACAGAGCCCCTAGCCTGAAATCAAGACCAGAAAACTTGTCCCACGCTTGAAACAACAGTTTGCCATTACAACACAGTCCTCAACATGCCACAGTACGAAGGAAACTAAGAGAATGAGTAGTAATCCAAAAAAGTGATCTTTAAAAGTTCTTTCTTTTAATCTAAGATGTTAGTTATTGGTAATGCCAGCAGAGGAATGTATCTGTCTGCAACATATGGGGATGATTTCTCTCCCTCCGGCTTCTTTCTGCAGATAAAGCAGCCAGAGTGGCATAAAAAGGCCTAAAAGCCCTGAATCCGAGTGGGGTAGACTTCTCCTGACCCTGGAATTGAGGAAGACTGCCATCAGACTGTCTTCTGAGGACTGCCTATCAATCCCTGACATATGGCTTGGTGCAGAGGTAGGGCTAGAGACAGGAAAACCATGTCACAGTCAAGGCTGCAGCATGAAGCACTGGGGAGATTCTAGGTAATACTTGGCCCATGCTGGGGTCAGGCTGCCACTTAGGCAAGCTCCCTAAGGTGATCTAAATTACTGCAAAAGCTGCAGAGCAGTGCAGGATGGAGATGGGGCAAAGTTGGTTTAAAATCATGTTAGCCCTCTTCTTCCCTCGTCAAAGAGTGCTGTAATTTGCAGCACAGAACCCAGAGCTTTTCTGTTGGCAGCATTCTTTTAACTCATCACAGTATGTGGTAAGAAGTAGATGGGCTCAAATTGCAAAATTCAGATCTGGATTTCACGTACCCGTCAGTTCTGGGGTGTTTTTGGTTTGGCACATTACAGTGAATGGGACCAGCTGTGAAATTTGGATGAAAGTTCAAAATCCAAAAAAGAGAAAAGTTTGGAGGGGTTTGGATCTAGGGTTTCAGTTTAGGTCTCTGAATTTAAATACTCTGTGTATTCAAGTCTGGTGCTGCTTAGAAAGTTATTGCGTCAACATCCTTTGCTTCTGCTATATCTGGAGAGTTAATGTAACAAGAATGGTCTCTGAATCATTATAGTCCAAGAGAGAGAGAATCCAGTTCAGTACTTCCAGAAAGCAAAATTACTTTTGGGAAAAAGCAATAGAGGACATGAGCCAAATTCTGACCAGCTATTGTTGCTCACATCTGTATAAGCTCCAGCAACTACTCTGGAGAATTGGAGGGTAGCAACTATTGTGGTTATTTTTTAGAAAGATGTTTTATATTAAACCAGTTAAACTGAATTCAAGACAAGAGAAAGTGGGAGAAACTATAATTTAAAATAGAATTATAAAATACTGAGATGATCATAATAGAATCTAACCAGCACAAGGTTCTGCAAAGGAAACTCGTTCTTCACTATTGTATTAGAATCCTTTTAGCATGTCTAAAACACAAGAAAAAGAGAGTCAAGTAACATCATTTTCTTGGACTTTTAAAATGATCTTTTAAAAAATCCCTCATGATATGTTATTAAAGAAGCTATGGGTGCGAGGTAATGTTCTCTCAGGGATTAGAAACTGGCTAAGAGAGAGAATAAGAATAGTCAGTTTTCATCCAAGCAAAAGGTTAACAACGGGGTGCCGCAAGGTTTCGTGCCAGGGCAGATGTTATTTAATATGTTTATAAATGATCTGGAAAAAGGGGTGAGAAATAAGATGGCAAAATTTGCAGATGACACAATTATTTATGTTAGTCAAATCCAAAGAAGACTCTGAGGAACATCAAAGTAACCCATTAAAGCTACATAAAAAGGCAACACAAAGACAAATGAAATTTAGTATTGATAAATACAAGGTCGTGCACATTGGAAGGACTAATTTGAACTACTTATGCACTTTACTCAATTCTAAATTAACTGTAGCAGCTCAGGAAAGAGATCATTGTGGACAGCTCAGTGAAAACATATGTTCAGTGTTCGGCAGTGATAAAAACAAACAGCAACAAAACCCAACCTCCTAACAATATTAGGATGCATAAGGAACAGATGGAAAATAATACTGAAAAGATGATATATAAATCAATGGCACCCCATGACTTTAAATGATATATTCATTTTTGGTTAGCCTTTGACAAAAAGAATGCATCATAACAAAGTTGGCCTTTGTCAAAAAGGATACAACAAAAATAAATGGCGGTTCAGGGAGGATGAATTAAACTAGTGAGATGAAAAATCCTTCATATTAAGAGAGATTGAAAAGATTGAGACTGTTTAATTTATAGAGAAAAAGAGCAAGATGGGACATGATTAAGGTATACAAAATAATAAATACAACAAAAGTCCTGTGGCACCTTAAAGACTAACAAATTTCTTTGGGCATAAGCTTTTGTGGGCTGCAGTCCACTTTGTCAGATGCAACAGATGTATCTGATGAAGTGGGTTGCAGCCCATGAAAGTTTATACCTGAAGAAATTTGTTATTCTTTAAGGTGCCACAGGGCTTTCATTGGTTTTGCTATATAGGGTGCATCTACCCTTACAAATTAAGTTGACTTAAGGAGGCTTAAGTCAACTTAAAATACTCCACGTCTACACTGGGCTTTCCTTAAATCGACTTAAGCTGCTCCTTAAGTCAAATTAAGGTAAAGTTAGTTTGAATTAATAACACCTCATTTTAATTCAAACTAGCGCTTAAATCAACTTTATTAAGTCAATTTAAGCCAGTGGAGACAGGGATTAGCGCCTTGGTGGAGTTTATTAAATTGACTTAAAACATTACGTCGACTTAATAAGGTTGAAAAGGGGGCACATCTACACTTGGAAAGTTAAGTCAACTTTTGTTGTCTACTTAATAAGGTCCACTTTAAGTTGACTTCATAAAGTCGACCTAACTTTTCAAGTGTAGACATAGCCATAGAGACTAACACGATTACCTCTCTGAAAATAATAAATATTATAGACTTAATAGATAGATTGTTCCTGTTCACCATTTCTTAAATAAAATAAAAAGGAATTCAGTTAAATTCAAATTCATATGGATTTATCCTTTGCGGTAGAAAACCCATAGGGAGGAAATCTCTGGGAAGATGTCACCAGGTCCCGGCTCAGTAGCACAGCAGTCAGGTCAGCTTCATTATCATTTCCCCCTGTTTTTCCCTCTGAAGAGTGAACAGGGCTTGTACTAAAATAGGCTGCAGAGCTCCAGTGAGTAGTCCTTTCCGTTCCTGTATTCTTTAAGTGTTATTATCAAACACCAGAATTAGGCCCATAAATCGCTAGACAGGTGCTTCCACAGTTCTGGTGGTCCTGTCCAGCAGCTCTACTTTTTCAAGTTCAAGGTGGCATTGGTGAAAGTAAAACATTTTCAAATAACTGACATGGAAGGATGCTGGGTGAAATAATAATCTGTGCAGGAGGCCCATGCCAGACCTGTGTGTTGCTTGTTAGTGCTGGCCCCAGTGCACAGGAGAGTATTTCACCCACTGTGCTGATTTGCAGGAAAATAAAGAAAATAGAGAATTCCATAAAGAAGGTATTAATAAAAGCTATGAGCAAAATTATATTTTAAGGGAAAAAATGTATTTTATGCAATAAAGCTGCACTTATTTAAATATTGTTTTGAAAAATCGTTAATAGTAGTGGAATTATGGGAGGCCAGAGAACTTTGCCCACTAGGGTAGCCATGTTTCAATCTCTTGTTACATTGCTTGTTACGTAGATGTTGGAAGAGGCTGGGATTGGATAGGGCTTGTTGTTAGGTAATTTTTTATCTTGGTTATATCTGAATATGTTATTCAACCAAAAGTGAGTATCCATCTTTGCATTAAGCTTGTTTATGCTGCTGACTCTTACTTCCTTTAGAGAGAGACAAGGTGGGTTTGATAATATCTTCTATTGGACCAACTTCAATTGGTGAACATTGTGTAAGCTTGAAAGTCTCTGTCATCAACAGAAAAGTTGCTCCATATTATGCCACATACCTTGTCTCTCTAATACCCTCGGATCAACACCGTACACTTCTTCATTTGTCAGACTGTCCTATATTCCAGTGACTGTCTAGAATCTACCAAAAAAAACCCACCCAACAACAACAACAAACACCAACACCACACATACATCCCATACCACCTTTCTACTATCAATCTTTAAATCTAAGTGATATCAAGCACTATTTTTCTCCCATCTCACTTTCTGGAAGCCAGTCCTTTCAGATGCTTATAAACTGTCATTATATCTCCTATAAATTATTTCTTTTCAGTTCCATTAGTTCACTTCTGTCAGTTCACTATTGAATAGTCCTTCTAATCTCTGAATAAACCTTTTTGACCTGTATATTTTTATAAACTCTCTTCCCAGAATGGACTGTTTTCTCATTTTGCTTTCACTATCATTCTTCATGCAGACAATGTTCTATTTTTCCTACCTCTGCTGCCAGTGTATGGCCCTGCTTTTACATTGACTCTTTCTACTAACTTAGGGTGTGTCTACACTTAGAAATTAAGTCGACTTAAGGAGGCTTAAGTCGATTTAATTTACTCTGCGTCTACACTGGGCTTTCCTTAATTCGACTTAAGCTGTTCCTTAAGTCGAATTAAGGAAAAGTTAGTTTGAATTAATAACACCTCGTTTTAATTCGAACTAGCACTTAAGTCGACTTCTTAAGTCGACTTAAGCCACCATGGACACCCTAAGTCGACTTCTTCTAAAAGTCGACCTAGGGAGGGGGGACAAGGGAGCCCTGCATGGCTCCCTTGTCCCCTGAGGAGCCCCTGCTCCCTTCTCCCCAGACCCGTGGCTTCCCTGCAAGAGGAACCGCGGTTCTGGGGAGAAGGGCTTTCCAGCCAGGGCTCCAGCCGGAGGGAATCCCCTGCTGGAACCCTGGCTGGGAGGGCCCCAGGGGCTCCCTTCTCCCTGGTAAGCCTCTCACAGCTTGTCCTGGGGAGAGCCAGTCCCATGCGGGGCTGGTTCTCCCTGAGACCAGGAAGCTGCCAGCCCCAAGCGGTCCCGGGGAGAAAGGACTGCAGGAGCTCCCTTCTGGCCCAGACCGCCCTGGTCCCAGGGAGAAGGGAGTGCGGGGCCCCCTTCTGGCCGGGACCACTAGGGTCCCGGGGAGAAGGAAGCCGCAGCCTGAACTCCCTTCTCCAGGACCGAGTGGTCCTGGCCAGAAGGGAGCCCCGTTCTCTTCTCCCCGGACCCACAAGGTCCAGGCAAAAAGTGAGCACACTCCAGCTGACAGGGGATCTCCCCGGGACCGCTTGGGGCTGGCGGCTTGCTGTCTCGGGGAGAGCCAGCCCGTGCAGGTCTGGCTGTCACCGGGACGAGTTGGTCCACGGACCCGGCTCTCCCTGGGACATGCCCTGAGGGACACCCCTTGGCTCCCCCTGGACCTGACCAGTTGACTAAGAGAGTCTAGTGTAGACTCTGTAGGTCGACTTAATAAGGTTGACTTTAAGTCAACTTAATAAAGTCAACCTACCTTTCTAAGTGTAGACATAGCCTTAGTTCTTTTCCATGGTCAGTCTCCTCAAAATTCACTGTAGAATCCAGAGAAAGAAAAACCTCATTAAGGTCATCTAAGAACATGCAAGATTATGCCTTATTCTGTTTGATCTAATGTAGTTTTACCAGATTTAATGATTTCCTTGGGAGATGTTTCTACTATCAAGATTGTTTTTCTGATATTCAAACAAAAATGTCTTTTTTCTCCTACTTCTACTCCTTTCAGTATTCAGAATCTTCTCTTGCCTTGTAGATTATTCCCAGCATATATTTGTTGACTGTTGTCACATTTCCTCCTGATGTCATTCAGCCAAGTTATTTACATATTTCACTCCTTTGATATTATTCCCATCCTACCTGCTCTCTAATCATGTTTGTTGTTCTCTGAACTCTCTCCTCATTGTCTATATGTTTCTGGTAACAGGATGTTCAGAATGGAATATGTTATTCCAGTTGAAAAGAAGCCATATAAAAAGATTACTCTACGCAAGAGTTGCTGTGTCATAGTCACCATAGCAGAAGAGAAGTCTTCATTACAGTGCATTCTGCCATAGGTACTTCAACAAAGTAAATTCATTTAAGATTTCTTAGTAGTACCTCTCTAACAAAAACCATGATTCTTCTGACACCAAAATGTTGGTTCCATATCACATTCGAAACTAAAGTCTGATTTGCAATCTGTTATACACAGTAGCTTCTTTCAGCCTGGCTCCTTTCCATGTTTATCCCTCCCATTCAATATTTGTGTTTCAGATTATTTTTGTCCCTAAAATATAAAGCTAGTTTTCTTTTCTCTAAATTAAATTTCACTTTTATTATTTTCTGTCCATGTCCAATCTTTCTTTGTACCAACTCTCTGTCTCAATTGGAGTCTACAAATCTTTCAGGTTAAAACTTTGAATTTCATTAATAGGCTGTTAACACTCTTTTCTAGACCATTAATTATGATAGTAAATAACATATGATTTAGCACCCATCTCAGTGGAATCCCCTTTATTTTTGCCCCTAATTTAACAATTTACTATTTATCATAATCTTTTCTTTCTTGTCCTTTAACCAGTTTTTAATCCAGTATTTTTATTCCAACCAGTTGAATTAATTTTGAGAATAAGGTTTCATGAGATGCTATAAGCCACAAATCTTTAGCCAAACACGAATATGTATACATTTCATACACAGGCTAAGAGCACAGTTTTTATATGTACAAATACATGCCTTCCTAAGCACAGTCTCTATACATATCTCATAATGACCATTAAGTTTAGAACATTACAAGCTTCCTTAAAAGACCTTATCTGACATACTTTATAGCGTAGTAAAATGGTATATAGCCTGTTGATTCAACTGCTTTTATTTTGGGATTCAAAACCCACCTTTCTCCCTTTTGGGTGTCTGGACTCTCTTTGTCACACAGGCACTGTACTAGAATGCAAAAAGATACATTTATCTTGAGTGAAATTCACTTCATATAGTTGGCCCTTACAAGGCCTACTCACTACTTTAGTCCTCAAAACTGAGCATAGGTAGGTCATAAATTAGGTATCAGCCTTGTGCCAGCCCTCTGCACAGAGGTGAGTATCATCTATTGTCCTTTTACAGGACCCCTATCATTTCTTTAAATACTATAATGAAATTCACCTGACATGATTTATTTCCATAACACAATTATGGCATTTTCTTATTACTCTATTCTCCCCCAATTCTAATATGCAACTATTTCAGCCCTGCTAATTGTTTTTAATATTTATTTGGACTAAAGATCAGCCTCCTGCTGTTTACTTTTAAAATAGATACCACATCAAGCTTCCTCTACTCTTCTACTCCTCTGGCTCTCACTGAAGTGTCAGCATTTATCTATTGCCACTACTCAGTTATCACAGATACAAGTTATCTCCTACTGCAGGTGCAGGGAAATACCGTGGTACGTCAGCTGTCTCTGTGGGTAAATTTGATTCTTTAACAATAATGACTACATGTGCTGAGTTCCTCAATGTTTAATTGAGGAAAATTCTCAGTTAATTAATGGTAATATTAATGAGGAAAAAACTAATCAACTATTTTTACTATTAAACAAGGAGTCCTGTGGCACTTTTAAAGACTAACACATTTATTTATCTCATGAGCTTTCATGGGAGAAAATCCCACTTCATCTGACACTCGAAGATGGGGAATTTACAGATTTATTTTTACATAATTTATTTTTACGTAGGAAATGGGCTTAGTAGAAGACCATGGTATGATCTGAGTTCAGGCACAAGGAACAAGGGAGGAGATTAGCATGTGCTGTCTCCATTCATGAGTTTTAGTTTAATACTGTGGTTAGTGAAGGCCCTTTATGTAAAAAAGTGACTATCAGAGGGATTGTGGGAGATGAGGAGGCTTGGTCCTCACCAGTAAAGTTATTTCATTTGCTTAAAATCTCAGTAGCTAGTATATTTGGAGGGCTAGGTGGATTGTGGAAAAAAAAATCCATTTAAAGTATTTTCCCTTCTTTGGGGGAAATAAAATCAAATGTAAGTATTTCCTGTAGATCTTTAATCTCACACCTAAATTGTGGGAGTAAATTCAAGGAACATAGTTGAAATTATTTCCTTTTTATGCCTCAACCCAGATTCCAGCCCTTACAGCATACACACACCATTCCTTTCCAGTATTCTAATGGTAGAATTCAACCTTGGATCAGCTTGAAGAGCTGTGAGGATCCCAGGAGATATGACTGTGAACACAAATAATCAGACTAAGGATGTAGCCATTCACTAAAGTGTAATGCCACTTGGTGCTTCATTTGCTTTCTAAGTGCTCTGCAGGATTATTAATAGTATTATTTTAAGAAAATAAATTAAAGGGATATAAAAATATCTTGTTCATATGATGAAGATATAAATCTGTTGATAATTAAGAATATTAGAGTAGGTAAAAGTCTGGGAAAAGGTAATTAGATTAGGAATGGACAGAATCCTTCTTAGAGATTTGTTTTCCCATTGATATTCAGGGGATTTATGCTGTTAATACCAATTAATGTTGATGGGAGCTAGACAGACAAATCCCCCTGGAAATAGGTGCAGATACCCCTGGAAGATGAAACATTATGATACTGTAAAGAGTATTTTATTATGTTATGAAGAAGATTGATTTAGTGACAAGCCTAAACCCTATTACTCTAAGGTCTCTGTGTAAAGTATCATGTAATAGGAAAATGTGGTAAAAGTCGCACTTTACCAAGAACATTCTGTAATTTAAAATAGCTGAGAACTGGTATAATATAGATGGGTCTCATTAATTTGCCCTGAGCTTGTGAGTCTTAAGATTTTCCTTGCAGTACACTGTATAATGACACCCATTTTTCGTTAACTATCAAGTACTCGCTTTACTAGCCTTATGAATGAGTCAGGTGTGATAACGCAGTCTGTCCTGCTAAAACCAGTGCTACACTTCAAATGCTTTTGGAAAATCCTGAAACCATAAAGGGACCAACTGGGCCCTCTTTCTGTGAACAAGAGTCTTGCAGCATTCTCTCTTGATCACTGGATGTGTATTGCTGCTAGTTTTGGTGAGTTAAATGCCATTCCATCTTGCAGAAGAGATTTAAAGGCTCACAAATTTGGCTAACAGCTATTCTACATGGGTGTGTCTACTCTTACAAATTAAGTCGACTTAAACTACTTTGCATCCACACTGCGCTTTCCTTAAGTCGACTTAAGCAGTTCCTTAAGTTGACTTAAGGAAAAGTTAAGTCAACTTAATAACACCTCTTTTTAGGTCGACTTAATGCTTAAATTGACCTTATTAAGTTGACCTAAGCCAGTGTAGATGCAGAGTAGCCCTAAGTCGACACCCATGGCCTCCAGACCTTCCTCCCTGACCTCTCTCCCAGAGTTCCTGGCACAGGAAGAGCCTGCCCTGGCCAGCCACAGGGAAGGACTCACCCCTGACCACCCTGCTCCCCAGAGCTGGCCAGACCTGCTGCTTGGGAGCATGGCAGAGCAGAGCCAGCGCCGCAGGCAGGCCCCATCCTGGAGCCCCCAGGAAATCCTGGACCTGCTGGCTATTTGGGGGGATGAGGCAGTCACTTCCCAGTTGCAGGGCAGCCAATGCAACCAGGAAGTAAATGCTTCCACTTTCCGGGCCCTGGCACATCCGAGACACCCAGCACGTCCGGGTCAAGATCAAGGATCTCTGCCAGGGCTACCAAAAGGCTCTGGAGGAGATGGTCCGTACAGGGGCAGCCCCCACCAGCTGCCAGTATTGCCAGCAGCTGGATGCATTTCTGGGCCAGGAGAGCAGCAGCCTGCCAGCCCACACCATCGGCTCTGCTGAGCGCCCCTCCTTCGAAGACGACCAGGAGGAAGGCTTGGGGGATGAGACTGTAGTGCTGGAGCAGGGGGTGGCCAGCGCCCTGCAGGAGCAGGGGGGCACCTCACCAGCACTGGAGCCAGCTGCCAGCCTGGAGCTCATCTGTGCCCTGATGGCAGACCCAGCCTCACAGGAGGAGGGAGAAGAGCAGGATCCCCCTCCAAAGAAGACCCAGGCGAGGGGACATCGCACCAGACACTTGCTGCACCTACTGGTGAGTGCGCCCTCCCTCTCGCCCTCCTTCCCTCCCTCCCTGCAGGCAGAGCTGGGCATGCCTGTGGGACAGGGACTGCAGGGGGACATGGCCCAGGGACAGACAGGGTCAGGGGGGAATGCGCTCCCATGGGGCAGAGGGGCTGGGGACTGTATTGTGGGGTGGGGGGAATTTGGAGGCAAGCGGTGCAGTGGTGTGTCTGGAGTTGGGGTGGGGGGGGACCGTAGGTGGGAGCACCAAGGCCAGACAGCATGCGCCCGACACCGGTGGCACGTGGCCTCAGGAGAGACCCCCCTGAGGCAGGGCTGCCTGCAACTCACCACTGTGGACACTGAAGCTGACCTGGGCAGCACAGCATGCCGGCGTGTACTAAGGAGTCTCTGTCCTTTGTGAGAAGCAGGGGATGGTCAGGCAACCGCAGCTGCTGTCAGGCTGCACACCGCACCAGCTAATGGGAGGGACTCTCTTCTTTGCTTCTCCCTAGCAGCCTCTGCACCCTTGACACGTGGCACTCCTGGCACCCCACCAGGTCTGATCTCAAGGAGAAGGAGGGTGCGTCGCTCATGGGATGAACTCCTCAAAGACCTGGTCTGCATCAGCAAGCGGACCGAGGCACGCCTGGCGGCACGGCAGGAGCAGAAGGATGCCCAACGGAGGGGCGACCAGAAGCTGCTCAAGCGCATGCTCAACCTCATGTAGCGGCATACCCAGTCCCTGGAGTGTCTGGAGGAGCGCCTGTTCCCTCGGAGCCTCAGCTTGCGCCCCAGAGGCAGCCCTCCTTGCCGGTGGGCCAGGACCCGGGGAACATGTCTGCAGGCCCAAGACCCGCCTTCTGGAGGCCACTAGCACCAGCCCTTCCCCCCAACCCTCTTCACTCCCCCCTCTGAACAAACACCCTGAATGCTGTTATACAGTGTGTCGTGCTTTTTATTGGTGTGGGGATGGGGGAGATGGGTGGTGGGCTGCAGGGCAGGCATTGGTGGCTGGTGGAGGTGACGGCCTGGTAGCAGGCCCACTCCTCAGTGCTCCTCGCTGTCTAAGTGGACCCTCAGTGCATCCCGGATGAGCCATGCTTGCTGCTGGACCCGCTGAGTCCGGGGCAGGGTGTCGTTGGGCTGCTTGAACTGCACAGCGAGCCATTCGGCCTTGGCCTCCCAGACTCTGGGGAACCTTCCCCCCCCCCGCAGCTCACAGAGGTTGTGCAGGCAACAGCATGTGCTGACGACCACCGGGAGGTTGCTCTCATCGAGTTGCAGGCGGGTCAGGGGGGCCTCCAGCAGGCCTTGAGAAGGCCGAAGACACGCTCGACAACGCTGCAGCACTGGTTGAGCCTCCGATTGAAGAGGTCCCTGCTGGCATCCATGCAGCCTGTGTATGGCATCATCAGCCAGGGGAGCAAGAGATAGATGGCATCCCCCAGGATCAAGACTGGTACCTGTATGTCCCTGATGGTGATGGTGTGGTCGGGGAAGAAGGTGCCCGCCTGCATGTGCCAGGGAAGAGTTGCGCAGGTTCCGTGCATCGTGTGCCTTCCCCGGCCAGCCCACATATATGTTCTAGAAGACCCCACCGTGGTCCACGAGGGCCTGCAGGACCATGGAGTAGTACCCCTTGCAGTTGACATAGTCCCTGGCACAGTGTTTCGGGGCTCGGATGGGGATGTGGGTGGCATCCACAGTTCCCCCACAGTTGGGGAAGCCGAATCCGGTGAGGCAGTCAAAGAGTTCGTGCAGGTTGCCAGTGGTGACGAGGCGGGCTAGCAGGACCTAGTTGATTGCCCTGCAGATCTGCATGATGGCAGTCCCACGGTGGCCTTCCCAATGCCAAATTGCTGGGCCATGGAGTGGTTGGAGTCCGGGGTTGCCAGCTTCCACACGGCGACGGTCACTCGCTTGTCTACAGGCAGGGCGTGTTGCAGTCAGGTGCCCATGCACTGCAGAACTGGGATGAGCTCGCGGACAAGTGCGAGGAAGGTCCTCTTGCTCATCCTAAATCTCTGCAGCCACAGGTCATCGTCCCAGAAGCTCCCACAAATCACTGCTGGCCTCATGTACTCAGAAGTGACAAGGCACAGAGAGCAGTGCTGTGAGCGCGGCAGCTTGCTGGGGCAGCAAGGTGGGGGGCAGGCTGTCATCTTCCTCCATGCTGGCGGTTTGCCAGACAGGCCTGCTCCACAGCCAAAGAAGCCTTACCACTAGCTGGCAGGTGTCGCACAGCTGCCTGGCAAAGCGCAGGAGAAGAGGCAGATCCATGACCTGCTCAGGCTCCGAGTTTCCAGGCACAATGGGAAGGGGCTGAGCCCACTTCCTCTTTTGAGGGAATGGCTGGGGTAGGGGAGACCTTCTCTGCTGCCACACTTCCCACAATGCACCACTCCAACCCCCCCCCCAAGTCGACTTAAGAGTCTAGTGTAGACTCTCTAAGTCGACTTAATAAGGTTGACTTAAAATCGACTTAATAAGGTCAACTTCACTTTCTAAGTGTAGACATAGCCCATGTGATTACAAATAACACCACAACAGTGCTTGTCATTAAAACTTCTTTATAGAGCTGTTAATAATTTACTTGACATAACTATAGCCATTGTGATATTACTTTCTAACAGAGGCAAAACTGTAAATATTTTAATGGTTAATAGTATATGTCTCTATACAGAGCTGTGTCTTATATACTGGCAACTATACTGTCAACATTACTCACTGAGCTTTCCTGGTGTAGTTCATCAATGGAGTATTTTTATTTAAAATGTATAAATATATATTTTATATTATATGGTAACAGTCATTTTAAATATTATTTAATTAAGCCATTTCAGGTGCGTGGCAATCTTAAATGTTTCCATCCAGAAGCTGCTTTTCTGGAGTTCACTAAAATCACAAAATCACCTTCACAATTTTAAAGAATCAAAAATATTGTTTAAAATATCTGACCTTCAAACTAGAATTTCTATTAATTAATTTTTTCCCTTTTCACAAGCTTACTCAGATACCAAGAAGGAAAGACATGGTAAAATATTTTTTTAAAAAAACGATATAACTGATTGTTGTTCATTATTTATTCTTGGTACTACAGAAGTGCCAGGGGGCTCAGCATTTGTCCCATTGTACCGAATGGGGGCTGAGCAGGACAGGGACACTGGCAGGGCATAGGGGCAGGGTGGGCAGGGCTCTGTCCTGCCCTGTGGGGGGCACGCCAGGCTCTGCCTGTGCCAGCCCCCCTGGCAGGGAGGGCAGTGGAGGAGCCCTGGAGCCCTTTAAGTCGACAAAGTCAATTTATGGCTAATCTGCATCTACACTGGCTAAATTGACTTAATAAAGTCGACTTAGCCAGTAAAGTCAACTTTATACTAGGTTTTATAAAGTGGACTTTAATTTTCCTTAAATTGACTTAAGCAAGCTTAAATCGACTTAATTTGTAAGTGTCGATGCACCCTCTGATACTTGGTACTAGTTCTTTATTTGAATGTTTTATTGCAGTTTCTGAACCAAATATCCCTGTATGCCATGGTTCTGCCATTCTCTAAAGACTGCAGCTTCTCAGATCTCATGCAGTATGGCATCCTCTTCACAGTGTGTTTGTGGTTTGGGTAGAAGTGGAGTGTTTATAACAAATCATTAATTCCAAAGCTGCTTCGCAAAAAAAGACGGATATACTCTGAGGACCATTTCACAAGTATACTACAACAGACTTGGAAAGGAATTACTTACATTGTTAAGTCTCCTCTGTGCAGTGAGTGCGTAAGCCACCTGGCTACATGAATCTATATATCTTTCAAGTAAGTCATAGATTCAGATGAATAATCCATCACTGAAGTGCATCCTGTGGATTTCTGATGCACTTTCAAATATTTTTTATCTCCTTCATGCCATTCTTTTAAGCAGAACTCATTGGTTTCAATTGGTTTCAAAATCTCATGGTAAAAGGTGGCCCTATGAGTTGATCATACTAATCCACCATTTTTGCATATGTCATAGATCTAATGTTGATTATAGTATTATTTTACACTTTGGTTTTGGAAGACTATGTGTGAGAGAACACAGCAGCGTGGAAATTACTTACACAATAGATACACAATGTCTGATGGCATGCAACATGTGAAATGAACAATACAATACACCAGACACTGCCTTTCAACTTGTATTGTATACTACGAGCTCAAATGCTGATGCTTGGAATACCTTCCACCATCAGTGATAGGCAGGCTAGTTGCCAAACAGTAAGACAAAATGTTGCCTCTTGTATTGGTCTTGTATATTTTATAGGTGATCTCTGTATATTTTGTGAGTGTAATGGTCATAATGGCTATGTCTACACTTACATAAGCTACTTCGAATTAACTTAATTCGAACTATCATGGCCCCACTAGAATGCTAGTTCGAACTAGCCATGTCCATGCAGGGCATTTGCTTAGTTCGAATTAGTCAGTTGCATGAAGGTCAATCTGCCGATTAGTTCAAACTAAACAATTAGTTCAAACTAATATGGCCACATTGACTTAATTCGAACTATTTCGAATTAAGGGTTAGTTCGAACTAAGCAATCGAATTTATTAGTTCAAATTAAGGAAGCCCTTAATTCAAACTAATGAAAGCCTAGTGCAGCCAAGGCTTAAATTAGTTCGAATTCAGCTTCCTTAATTCGAACTAATTTGCAAGTGTAGACATAGCCAATGAGATTATAAGAACTGCAATAATTTTACATTTCAAACTATAACTTGATCACACATGTGGCATAGCAATTAAACTGATAAATTACTAGGAATCCAGTTCTAGATTTGGCAGTGAGAAAGTAGACAAGAACTTCAGAGTCTGCACATGGAGACAAAATCCATAATCTGAAAATCAGAGAACTGATTTTCATAAGAGTTCTGTTGTACTACACATGCTCTTCTCAATAGTAATTTTAGTTCAAGTGCCCAGATATTTTTCTAAATATGTTCTTTGTGTGTTGATGTATATTTACTACTAAGAAGAAACTAAATATATAGTGATCAAATATCAGTTAGTGAGCATAAGGACCATTTCTTTCAGTTAAATATCTGACTTCCCATTTGTGTGTATTCTTTGCTTATTGTTGGTACAATGGCTTCTCATCTATAACTCCCACTGACTGTAACATCTTTCTATTGCTTGTCCTCTTTGATTCTCCACTGCCTATGTCCCTTGTTTTCTTTCTCCCTGTATTGTTGTTTCAAATTTAGCATCAAAACAGTACATTTAGCTCTGTGTAGCAGTTAGAGATATTGTCTGCCTGGAAGACCCAATATAAATTTGGAAAAATAAATATTATATAGAGTACAAACATGGTTATGCAAAGGTCTGAGATTGGGACAGCCATAACCTTTGACTAAGGAAGGGTTTGGATAATTGGATGAGCTAACTCGCGGATTCTGAAGTCTGCATACATTAAAAGATCCTGAGTGCATGCTTCTAAGCCTGCTGAGCTAGTTCTCCAGCAGGATGACTCACTCAGCAGGGCTTCGGGCTTTATGTGCTGAAAAAAATGTGAATGCATAAAGACTCATACTTCAAGGTCTGTCTTGGCAGTTAAGCTCCTGAATGAGCCAGGACACGGTCACTCTGTTCATGGGAGTGGCCTGCAGCAGGAAGCTGTTGAGCGATGATCAGTGGGCGGGGTAGTAGTCACCATTCCCCAAACCTAATTTACCTGAAATTCTGAGGGGACTTGACTCTGTTTTAGATGCCAGGCCAGTGGGGAAAACTCCTGTTTGTACAGTTGATGGTGGGTTCTGTGTTTCCACGGTGATAATATAGAAGAGGAGGAAGGGAAATAATTTTGACAATTCAGAATATTAATTACAAAAGACTGATGGGGACCTAAGATTCAGGAAATGGCAGATGAATTGCAGATTGATGCCTTTGAAATCCTTGATTTATGCTCATCATTTTGGTAACATCTATTTTGATTTGCCTGACCTGATCCTATGTCATACACTTCCCTGCATTTAATTTCCTCCCATTCTGTAAATTCCCCACCTTCAAAGCGTCAGACAAAGTGGGATTTTCTCCCATGAAAGTTCATGCAATAAATAAATCTGTTAGTCTTTAAAAGTGCCACAGGACTCTGTTGTTTTTCTTCAATAGACTAACACGGCTACCCCTTTGGAACATTTTGGTAGTGTAACCCTAACTAACCAAAAGGTAGCATAGTATAATTTTATTATTCACTGAGAACTTTAGTCTTATTTTTCAGTCCCATTTCACTCTCTTTTGTGATATTTTCATCCTCTTGTTGAGGATCAGATAAAAACTAGGTTAAGATGGAGTTGCATGTATATCAATAACTTCATGGTAAAAACATTCCAGGGATGTTGTAAATATCCCCAATCCCAGTTATTACAAATTTAGTTGATTCAGAGCTCAGGATACACTTAATAGAATTTCAAACATAATGTACGGGGGTATCATTAAAGCATCCAAACATCCTTAACTTGGTCCTGCAGAGATATTATATTGTGGTTGTTGCATAATTATGCTGGTAGTCTCAGATTTGGTTAAAACTGAGTTTTAAAGACACATTAAAGATTTGTTTTGCGGTTGTTTGCACACAGTGTCACTACAGGGCAGAGTTAGGTTTGTTTGGAGGCCTTAACTGTGCTGTATTCCCATGCTTATATGAGAGAATTGAGGAGAAAAGCATAGGCAAAAATAGGGAGCATTACAGGAAGAAATGAGGAGGGATGGAGCTGATGGGGAAAAGGCAAGAGACAAAAAAAGATAGAAAGCTAGCACAGAAATGCGGTCAGAAGATGTTCTTGTTAGCACTGTTTCAGTAACACTGGAAGGAGGAGGAAGTGAAACAGCTAGTCATGCAGCATACTGAGTTTTGATTTTTTATTTATTTGTTTACTTACTTTTAATGACTACTAAAGGAAGTAAATAGACTTTCGTGCAATTAGGGCTAAATTCTGCCTTTGGATATTATGCCATTTACCTAAATGACAGCAGACATGCATTTCAGGGTAGAATTTGGGTTATTTTGTGATTGACAACACATACATGTAAATCTTGAGCATATGTAAAAGCCCTAATGCAGCTTTCGCTACAGGTGCAATATTTTTATATTCTTAAGGTCAAGTCTAAGCATGAAGCCCCTCAGTTATATACCTGTTTTAAGTCTCTGCTCTTTGTTTGAAAAATAGTCAAAACTACAGCTTGTAGGTACTTTCAATATTCATTTTTATTTATTCAGTATTCAGTTTTATTTACCTCAAAAATGCAGCTGATAGCTTTGTGATTGCTTTTCTGAAGGAAGTGATGCATTGTAATCAATTTATTGTGTGCAATTTAAACTGTCAAGGACACTTTTGTTACTTAACTAGCAGCAGTTTTTCTATAGGGGATTGTGTTGCATTTCTATGTTTTTGTTTATTTATTTTTAAAGTTTTTCTAATATTTAAGTAAAGCTATTTTAAGGACATATTTCTATGACAATTCTGGTCCAATATACCTTAATACAATACATGCTTTTTGTTATCTTTTTCTTTTCTTTAAATTAAGACTCAACAAGACTTCAGGAAGTAAATGAGGTAGATATTGTAGGCCAAATTTCTGCTACCATATTTTATAACGAAGTTATTTTCTTTATGATTGTTTCTGTCATAAGATATGATGTACACGCATATGATTACTTAAGCCTGTCCTGTTGATTGACAATGTATTTTACAGGGGAAGTTCTTCAGCAATATTAAGCATTTGTTTGTAATAAAAATGGCATCTGAGTGTGTAGATCAATTAGAAGTTTATAGTAACAAAACGTAAAAATATGCAAAGTAATCCTATGTGCACATTAATTTGATAAAATTAGCTTTTACAATTTTTGTTTCGGGAACTAGATGTAGATACTTAGGCCAATCTTCGCTGTCGGTTGAGTTTATTTAAAGAGCGTTTCTAGTCACCTTTGAACCTAAATGATTTCTCCAGATGTACAGAAGTGAACAATGTAAAAATCTCGCTGCTTCAGCAGAACAGGATCCAGCTGGCAGGGAACTGGATCTGCAAGTCATTGGTTACAGCTGTGTTTCGATTTATGTGATGGTTGAAAAAATAAATTACCAGATTAAATGGTTAGAAAGAGGACTCTTTGTTTAGCCCTTGTGTGGGGACAGAAAGTGTTTATGGTGCTGTTTTCCACACAGCCTTTGCAAAGCAAGATGGACAAACAGACTTATTCAAAACTCTTCAGAAATGTTGCACATTCAGCTTTATATCATCACAGAAGAAATTGTGTTTTTGTGTAATGCTGTCAGCCAGCAACGGTTTTAAAGATCTTCGGCCTCTGATGGTGGCAGTCACTCTTCTATCCTGTAGGCATTGTGTAGTTTATCATTAGAAAGCAGTGCTCTTTAGTTTAATAGTTAAACACTTTAAAATGAGTCTCCTAGCATGCATACAAACATGCAGGTCTCTGTCAAATTCATACATTTTTAATACGTTTAATAGTCCACCTTTGTAGGTCATTGTAGACCTTTCACTGTAAATAATAACGTTGATGTAACTATAAATTTGGCACACAACACCTTAGAAGACTAGATACAATGAAATAAGAAATTAAATGCCAACAGTTTGAACTATCACACAGTTTCTTTTAACGCTCTAACAATTAAAATGCATATACTCCTCAATGCAGGGATTAGGTTTTATTGCAAAGATCCTGCAAAGAGTGTTTCATGCTTAATTTTATGCACAATGGGTATTCCCATTAACTTCAGTTAGAGTATTTGTGCTTGAAGTTAATCACAAGTATTTGTGGGATCAGGGATAGGATAGGGGAAGAAGAGAGAGGTTTTGCTAAGAATGATGCACATTTTATGGTGCTGTATAAGGGTGCAATCCCAGAGGTGCTGGGAGCCTCCAACTGTTACCAAAGGTAATGTGAGTTGAGGGTGCCTAACCCTGCACATAACTGGGCCCTACATTCTTGGCTGAGAAAGCCTCCTTCCACGGGTGTCAACAGGAGTTTTACCATTGACTTAAATGACAGTCTTTTACCCTTTGCCATCAGATTCTGATGCCCTTATTCATCCAGTTAGTGCCATATCCCACAAGTGATTCCACTGAAGTAAATGGGACTACTTGTGGATTTACTCAGTGTGAGTAAGAGTATCAGAATCTGGCCAATAATAATAATTAATGATAATAGATTTCAAGCCTGCAGATCAAGTCAGATAAATATAAGAAAAGATTTTAAAAAATGCAACTTTCACAGATGAAAAACAGGGAGGTAACTGTAAGATTTGAAAGCTTTAGTCGGCTTATGGCATAGTAATTTGCAAACCCAGAGACATTTTCAGTGCTTTGTATCTGTTTGTTCAGCAAGATTTGCTAGCAATAATTTTAGGCAGACAATTTAGTTTCATTTTACAATTCTAAAACTGTCAGTGGCCATAGATTGATATCAGTTGCATTGTATCTATTAAGGCATATTTCTAAACAAATGCATAGATAAATATGGAAGATGATGGTTGTAATTATGCCATAATTGTTATTCTATCAAGATTTAATTACCTTCCTAAATACGTTTTGCACAAATTTTTTTCAATGAGCTGCCTGTATCCTTTATGAAATCCTACACAATGCTGACAATAAGAAGAACTAAATTCCAGAACCAGAATTCTGTTCCAAGTCCAAAATGAATTCAAACAAGCTGGCCAGGTCCCATCATAAACCACACTCAGAAATTCCTGAGACACAGTTAAAACGTTTTTAATCAAATATTTCCCCCATCCTCCTTTTCTTTTCCCCTAGCAATATTTTACATTAAGAACCATCCAATAGAAAGTCATGGTGTTGCAGAATAAATAACCATAATGTATCAAAAGCAGACAAAGGTGTGATTGATCTGTCTGGAATTGGCAGACTCTTTCGCTGCGTCAGGCTGTTTCTTTGATCAATGAAGGTATAGCCTCTGACCCTTAAAAAATCAATGCAATTGATTGAAAGGGAAGAGAAGGAACTATGAGAATGCAAGCTAGATTTTAACCTTCACTGTCTAGAAAGTTTTAAATATATTTTTCATCCATTTAACACCTACCATTTTATATTTTATTTTTTAAATTATTTACTTTTCTCCAGGCCCAGTTTCAAAAGCTCTTGAAACAAAGTTCTAGAAATAACATCACTTCTTGGGCATATAAATCACAAAAGCATATCCTTGAAACAGCATTGTTCATGAAAGATATGTACTGCTGTACATTAAAATGTCTTGTTTAAATTCTAGGCCTGACCCTATCTCATGTAGATAGTGCTGCATATGCAAAGTTGCTCAAGTATTTGCAGAATCAGGCCCACTGAATATTGCAACAGCAAAGTGAAATTCCATCATGAGACAGTGGGACCTTTGGCAAGAAACAACATATTCCAACCCTTTCCCAAACATCTGTCAATAGAGGAAATAATATAGCTATCTATACAAGAGAAAAAGAAAAGAGAAATATATTTAGCTAATATTTTAAGATTATATGGATCACTGAGTCTTATGGGGAGTTGTAAGCTGTATCCCGCAATAAAACCCCTCAAAAAAATTTAAACTCAGATTTTTGCCTCAGAGATAATGTGTTTATTAACATTCTGTATTTTTTTTTTCACATCCAGGCTCTTTATTCAGATTAAACTAAAGCAGTATTAATCAGTGATATGAAATAATTAATAAAATCAAACTACAAAGTGCTCTTCAAAAGACAAAACAACCTAATTTACTCAGTGTTTCATGCTTTTTGGCTTCTTGAAAAGGAATAGAGATGCTTGTGTGTTTGTGTGTGTATCACAGGTTATTTTGTTTCACAAATTAAAAAGGAAAAGATATTTTAAATTTAAATTATAAGTAAAATCAAACATGATTAAATACAAATGCATATATTTTCACTGTAATTCAGACTACAAAAATGTATACTGTTGTGTGTTTGAGTTTTAATCAAGGACAGGTAAACTGAAAGTCAACAAAAGAGGATAATATAGTGCTTCCCAAGTACAAAGAATTCTTGTAAATTTGCACAGGAAAAAAATGGGGAAGGAGGGAGGCTACTTCGCTATTTTGCTGAAAGTTACTAATTTTGTGATTTTTTTTAAATTCAGCTTCTGGTTTTACAGCTCCATTTTATGCAATTAAAATAAAATATATTATAATTTAGTAGGAATCTCAGTGAAAACATTGTCAGTAAAAACAGCATTAAGGGTAAGAGGGAGGAGGAGGGGAGGATTGAACTAAGGGAGCTACAGGTTAGATTTTATTTTTCCAGTTCATTAGAAAAATTTCTGAAGTCTTTATGCCTTGGCTATTCAATAGAAAGAGTCTCCGTGACCAGCTTTACATAAGTATGGTGCACGCATGCGCGCGCGCGCACACACACAAAGTCACTATCAGGAACACTCTTAAAGACTCACTCAAACAATAGATTAAAAGAGATATGCTGAAAAGCTAAACTGTAAGCCTCTTTTTATTTGCACTGCTATGAAACAACTCTGGCTTTAGTGGATTTTTTTTATAGTCCACTCAGAATACACACAATTTAAACAATTGCAATTTAGACACCACAATCACACATTTGATATCACTTACAATTTCCCTTCCCTTTTAGGAAGATATATTCTAATTCCCCTACATTAGTATCTCTTTCTTGTTGTCATCCACCACCTCTTTCCTAAACAGTGTCTCTCTGTGTGTGTATATACACATTGCACACACAGAAAAATCTCATTAATATTAAAAATCATCTTTAGTCTCATTGTCCAAACCCCCAGCCCCAGAATGATGCTCTCTCGTACTTGAAGGTGCTTTGACATCTCATGTCCATGTCCAGCATCTCTGCTCATATTTCCTTGTCCCTTCCACAAAAGCAATAATTGCATCAGCACCTTTTATTTTTATTTTATTTTATTTTATTTTTTTGACTTCAACAATGGCTGCTGCTCTCATTTTGTTCCTTATGTACAAACTGCGTCTTTCCATTGTCGATGTGAATGCTGTCCCCTTGTGGATGATGCTTGCAGTCTAAAGTGCTGCTGCTTGTGTTACATTGCAAAGTAAAGCTAAGAGGTGTGTCTGTGTGCCCCTCATCTGATTGAATTTGTTGCTAAACATACTACGTTCATTTTTATCCCAAAAAAGGACAGTAGCAAGGTTCATTCTGTGTCACGAGCCACTGTCGATAGAGCCCATCCCTGAAAGAATGTGAATCTGAGGCCTTTCTATCTCCCTCCACTCCACCCTCGTGCATTAGTGATCATGTTGTCTGCATGTCTAAATCAAGGTAGGAACAAAGTCGTTCCTGGCTAAGGAATAAGTCCCTTGTGTAACCAACAAAAGCCCAACTGTGCTAGGCACTGAATCATTTTCTAGGACAAATATTATTTTTTAAAAAGACATTTTTTTCCACTTCTACTATTGAAATCAGCTGAATCATTCTATCAAAGAACTGATCCCCAATAATAGCATATCTTATATAATGATATTGCAGCATGTTTCCTTGAGCATGCTTCAGAACATGTGATCTGATTTACAAGACGTATCTCAAGAGTGCTATCCCCCCCAAACTTCTTTAGGTATGATCCCCTGTAACAGCTTTTCTTGACTTCCTTGCTTGAATCTTTTGTACCAAAACAGTCAGTATGTGCTGCTATATCATTCTCATGCCTCATCCTTACCCACCCATCCAGCGCAAAATATAGTGAGCACCAAAATGCATTCTATTTATCTATGCCAGCACCTTGCTGGACAGCATATTCTGTCAGACGGCACTCAGAGATCTGTGTGGTTAAACTGCACATCCTACTTCTCCAGCTGAAAACAGACCTGCAGTTAAAAGGTGTGGTTCTCAATGGAAACAAAGGCAATGCATAGAGAGATTGATTACTGTGAATGGAATTGGGATTATTTTATTACTTCGAATGTGCTGGTGGAAATATATCAGATAATATCAAATATATCAGTAATTTAGAGTTCTAGATCTACATTAGCTATACAGTAGCATTTGGAAGGGCTCCTCTGCTCAACATGTTAAAACCTGAACAAGAAATATATATGACTTTTGCTGAAATGTTTTTGCTGATCTTTCCAGGACTTCCACAAGGAAGCACTCATTGTATTGATCAAATTTGTTCTATAAGCAGGAAATGTTAATTGTAAAATACAAGCTAAAAGCCTCTGCTTCAGTGACTGAGACTGACAGCTCTGCATTTCTGTTATTGCATATGGGGAAAAAAAACTGGATGCAAAATGTAAAGAGAGACGAGAGATTTTGTGCAGATCCTATTAAGGTATCTTGAAATAAAAACTTTTTAACTGGTATTCAGGAACCGAAAATAGATTTTCCTAGCGGGTTCTTACCCAGAAATGTATAGTCCCTAACTAGGTTATGGGAGGGAAGAATTCTATACTATTGGACTAGTATCAAGGGTTGAATAATTCCAGTCTAAGTCAACCAGTCCTGTCATATTTGTAATCTCGAAGGAAACAGCTGAATTGAATGTTAATTAAACAGCATTTTTTGATCCACCCAGCCACTCCCAGAAGCATAATAATCATATATGGCAAATGCATAGTATGTTCAAAAGAATGCATCTAATCTTGCCATATTCACATGTAAAACATTTTTTGCTGTCCTGACCCCCTGATCCCATATTATTTGAAGTCTAGAGAAAATGCTAAATTAAACTTTGATGGTCCATCTTGGAGGTGGGGTGACAGAGGAAGCATACATTCCTATTTAAGGATGCATAAGGGTTAATGATTAGAAGAGTGGAATCAGGAAAGACCTTAAACCCAGATCTATGACAGTGGTAATTGAGCTGATTGACGACGACATCTCGTTTCAGGCGACTATTGATTTAATTTAGTCTATGTTCCCATTGGTCCCAAAGGTGTTCCCAAGTGGAGCCTCAGCACTTGAACCTGGACAGTCTTCCGGCTCATCGCTGGGGCATAAATTCACAAAATATGCAGTGATTTAAAATTTTGACTCATCTTCATGGTTTTTCTCTAAAGTTTCTAATATCGGCAGGTTAATGTTTTTAACCACTGAGAAGACAGAGGCAGAGAGTGAGATGGCACAAACAGAGGAGGAAAAAAAAAAAAAGATGTGGCTAGTATTTTCATCTATTATTTTTGATTTGCAAAGCTAGCAAAGGCTTTTTTATTTTTATTTGTTTCATTTTATTTTTTGGAGGCTGTCCACAAAGCTGGGCTATCAGGAGGTACTTTGCTGAAAGCCAACATTCAATTATTAAAACAGTAGACTTTTCCCCCATGTGATAGCCACAGCAAGGTCACGACATTAATTTATCCAGGCTATTGTGGGTAACTATACAGAAAAAAGCATAAAGGGCACAGATGCTGGAGCAGCAAAAAATGGATGAGTCTGAGGAAAAGGAGATTAAGAGGGGACGACCAATCTAATGTACGTATAGCAGTAAGAAGCTGGCACCCGTCACAGACTATTGATGGCAATAAGTATTTCAAGCCATGCTGTGAATGTGTTAATTTTTTTTTTATATATCTCAGTAAATGCTAAACTGAAAGCTGCAATCCTAGTCCGTCTGTCCCGCCCCTCCGCACAGTTTCCCAAATCTGATTTCAGCCTTTCTTTTGTTGTCTCATGCTTGGTGTTCTCCTCGCGCTCTCTTTCTCTGTCTGTGGGCGTGTGCCTCTCCCTGAGATTTCAGATTTAACTGTTTCCTAATGGTCTACTTTTTGTTTATTAATTATCATTATGCTGATCGGTCATGAGTTTGTCTACGGGATTTAGGATTCGTACCATGATGTTTTTGCTTTCTGTAGTCTGAGGGTTTGTGGTGTTTTGTTTGGAACTTTTCTGCGAATGGATGCCCTTCACGTTTGCTGCCACAATTGTGTGGCCAAACTGCTACCTTAGTTGCCACTGCAGTGTTGCACTGCATGCTGGGATCTGTCTGTGTGGGCAAGCTAAGAATTTCTACCTCACCAGAGAGCTTTTAGAATTGGCTTGAGAATTGTGTGCGGCTCATCCCTCTTTTGTAAATAATTTTTATACTACCAATCACTTTGTAGTGGTATTGTCTGGTAAAATAATTCACAACTATTGCTCATGTAAAAAGGAGAAGCTGGCAAGTTTATCACTGTATGTTATGAAAGTACCGTATTTTAAGGACAAAGGAACAAGGTAAAAACACACGCAGTTACTGTGTTCTATGGATTTTTAAAGTCTATAATACAAATGTGCCTGCATTTAAGATGAGCTTTGTTTTATACTCTTATGTATAACATATAGGTATCATCAGCACATGTATAATACATACATTATGTACTATACACACACACACCCCTACACCCCCTCACCCACCCCTCAAACACACAAAATATATACACTACATACAATATTTGGATCTATACATATATATACCTTATGAGGGACACACACCTGCATGCCCAATTTTTTATATATTGAGTAGTATGTATTGCCACTGTTCTCTCTCTCTCTCTCTCACACACACACACAAAATACATGTGCTATTTTTTATAAGGAGATCTAAAATAAAGAATGACTATTGTCCTGTTAGATATAGATTTAAATCTAGCAATTCATTATTTCAACACCATATTGATGATTCAGATCTTGGTGATGATTTGGCTAAAATAATAGAATTCCTACCAAGTGAGAGCACAGCTAGTTAAAAAAGCAATAATTTTGATCAACATTAAAATGAGTCATTTTCATTTGCATTATTCAACAACAACAACAACAAAAAATAAATAGGAGAAAATCCTAGATCCCAGTAGTTTTTGAGAGCTGATATGCTCTTTGCACCAGTATTTATTCAAGCAAAGGAAAAAATGAAGAAGGCGTAGAATAAACTCTAAGACTCTTAAAGAATTGCTGGCATTATTTCTCCCTACATCACGTGTGAGTCTGGGTTGCCTGCTATTCCTGAGGCAGAGGATCGAGGATGAAAGTCTGTGTGTCAGAGCCTGTTTTCACAACTGCATTTGGAGATCTGTCTTATTGATTAGGAAAAAAAGGGGGAGGGAATAGGAGTGTGAGGTGAGGGGAGGACCAACTGACTACTGGCTTATTGCTGCTCAAGACATTTTCTTCCGGAAAGATGTCAAACAACTGAGACACAGCAACAGAGGAAGTAGAAAGGTGGAAAAATAAGAAGAGGGACCCTTTGGAAGAAATGAAGGCATTTCATATGAGAGCCTTGAGGCTTTTTTTTCCTTCCAACATCTGACCTGCAAGGGCTAGAGTGACAGCGTCATGCAAATGCTGCAGTCCAGCAGGTCTGAGAGAGGGTGGATGCTAGACAGTGAGTTAATGTTAATGATGAGTGCAATGAAAATACCAGCCGATACCACTCCCTTCACACACAACCGCTCTGAGTC
Organism: Pelusios castaneus; assembly: GCA_007922175.1. NCBI lineage: Eukaryota > Metazoa > Chordata > Testudines > Pelomedusidae > Pelusios > Pelusios castaneus. Next base: position 30,283,018 of record ML685767.1, read on the forward strand.
AGCATCCGCTGCTTTGCCTTGCTTTTTGTGTGTGTCTGTGTGTGTGCGCATGTGTGTGTGTGTGTGTCTGTGTGCGTGTGCATGGAAGGTAAAAGCAAGTCAGTCAGTGAGAAGCAAAGGTACGTTTGAGAGCAACTAAAATCTGACTGATTTCCATCTTCAGAGCATCAGATGTATTCCCTGAGGAGGATGGGTCTATGGGATGGGGGTGGTGTAATTATGTTAATGTCATATTTATAGAGGGGAGAGATTTTTCATTCTAATTATTGGTTTGAAAGCCGTGGTCAAAAATTGCTTGGAAAACCATGCTCAGGTTTTTTAAAAAGGCATGGAATGAAATCTAGGGAATGCTTGAATTTTTTTAATTGTTTCATTTAACTAGTTAGTGTCTTAAGGCATAACTGATTGAATACTGCATACCAAAGACAAAGAAAAGGCTCCTATATAATGTTGCATTATACCACTGACCAAAATATTTAAAGTAGTCCAAGATGTATTGAAATCTGAGGTAACATTTGGAGGGGAGAATGAGGGAGGGCAAAGGGGTAGGAAGGCAATTAGCAAATATTTTCTTCAGAATAGCTTTCTATACAGCCTACTTGTAAATGGATGATTCACCTGTTCTTCTAGCATATATTCTAATTCTTTCTCCCCCATCTTCTCTTTTTCCCTTTAAAGCTGAATCGCTTCCTGAAGATCACTGAGTTTTCTATACCAGATTCTACTTCAGTGGCCAGGACCCTTTTGGCCACTGATTCTTTTGCTCTGGGTTCTGAAAAAACATCGTGGATCCGTCCCTAAAGTAGAAATGTTCTTTTCCGTCCCGCAAGCAAGGCTAAAGATTGGACGAGAACGAATGTGAATCTAATTCAGGATTATGATCATGTCATTAAAACTTTTCAGCTTCAGAACAAAATGATTTGGGAAATATGATCAGTTTTCTTACTGTATCAACAATGTTTAAAAGTTGTATGTGATTCAAGTGACGGCTCAAATGACGACAATCTCTGCATGTCAATAATTTCTACAGTTTGTGGAGCGAAAAATAATTTTGAGATTGGAAAAGAAGAAGCTGTTAATATCAGCCTGTAGTGGGATTAAATATTGTGTATGGGGAAGAGACAAAAAATAAATAGATGCCCGAAGTTTATCCTGGTACTGGTGATGAGTTTCAAGTGCTGTATGTCCTAGGGCCCACCTTACTGTATGTAGGACTAGAGGTATAATGGGGAAATGTTTCAATTAAAAACCCATTAACAAGCATTTAATCCTTCTTGAAGGCATTAGAGGAAATAGAATAAAACATCTACTGTACATATCTGCTGCAAGTAGACTTTAACCCATTTAAATCTCATCCTTCTAATGTATTGTACTATGGCTACTCATGAATAAGAATAGTGAACAATTTTCTTTTATTCCTTTTTTTCCAAAGTTGTGAAATCTATTCTAAGAAGTGTCATGGTCTATCAGCTGATATTATTGTTTTGAATATATGCGTGTATGTTGCTTGCTTATTTGATCTTTTCCAACCCCTATCTGAAACTGCTTTTTTTAATATATATATATATATATATACAACAGCATCAAAGTTTTACTGTAATCTTGACTGCTAAGTGATTCAGATTATTTGAAGACGAATTCTACTGGATCATATCGGACTTTTCCTAGTCCCTGAGACCCTAACTTGTGAGGTTTTTTAGCAACAATCACAAGTCAGGCTCTTGGGACCTAGGCGGAGGGGAACCAGCAGCTTTGGACTTTATTGATTGTTTATCTGCAATATTAACTGAACCAAAGGAGGTTTTCCTGTCTGATGAAAAGTATTTGTCAATTGTTCACCACTAGTATTGTGCAAAAAAGAACTTGCTGCTATGGATTGTATAATATAAAGATTCTACATAGTTTGTATGTTCGGAGCCCTCTATTGTAGTGGATAACATATAACATTTAGAATTAAATTTTAAAATGAATGACAGAGCTCTATAACAAATCAAGTACTGAAAGATAAATGCACTATTTTCAATGATAATGTTGCTGTTATGGATGCTTCTTGTGGATAATCAAAACAAAACACATTTCGAAATGTAATGCTATCGTATTTAATGAACTTTTAACAACTTTCCAATTATACACTGTTTCGTAAGGCCTAACAAATGAATTCATACTATTGTCTTTGGGGTAATAATCTGAGCATTCAAGAAAACTGTTGCTTCTTTTTTTCCTGTAATTCAATGCAGAGATTCCTTTATAGATGTCACTATTTCACTTAGCCTACATAATAATACAATATAAGATGATAAAGATTCTCTCATTTGGTATATTAAACCCTTACTATGAAAGAAAAGAGAAAGCTGGTGTCCAATTCATAATGCTGTGCTCAAATCCTTTTGCAAACAGGACTGTTTACTTTCCATGTACCTACTGTATCTAAGCAGAGAAGCCAGGACACCAGGAATTAGGCTCAAACTTTAGTCTCTTCCCTCACTTTTTACTTTTTGTTTGTACTTATAAAAAAACAGACTAACTGTTGTGTGGTCCCTATATGCTGAATTCTTCCATGACTTCAGCAGGAGATTTACATGGACACAGGTACTTTGCAGTGTCTGTCACTCCTAAAGTGCTGAACCAGGACACAGAGAATTTGACTGTATTTCTTTTAATAATTTATTTGTAGTTTGGTCATGATTAATTTTTTCTCAGTTTCCTCTATCTATCCCAAGATGCTACATTACCCTGTTAATACTGTACTAATGTCAGACTTTACTAATGGAAACAAAGGCTTTACTTAGAGCAAGCATTTAAAACATTTGGTCATTTTGAAACTGATATTTTGGCTCCAGTTTATTTTTTTCCACATATGTGGGAGGAATTGTGTTTTATTGTAACGCTATTGTTAAAATAAATTATTCTTAAACATTAGAATAATTCAAGGGTTTGTTGTCCTATTTTCTTACAAAACAAACCACACACTGTATGGTTTTTCAATCAAGTCATTAACACTACAGTTAAAGCTTTACTTTAAAAAGTCACAGATACATCTTCTGACCAATCCCAAAAGCCACATAGGGCCTAATAAAGACGAAATTCCTTTCTTCATAAAGCCATCAATCTTGCATGCTCAAAACATTTGAGAGTTACTTGGAAACATTTGATCCATCTGAGGTGTACTAATAATTCTTTTAAAGAAAGATGTATAGTCCCGTGATTATTTCTATTTATGTAATCTGAAAGGAGTATATCTAAGTCTGTGTATGCAAAACTAAAATATCAAATCAGGGTGATGCACTGATGAAGCATTTTGGTAGCAATGGACTTTATTATCCATAATAGATTTTCTGATTTGTTTTAAAAACAATATTAAAGATGGTGCTCAGGTGAACATATGGTCTGCCCTGATAAACTATATTGAAATTCTGCATGTGGTATAGACATGCTAATATATTACAACTATGGTATTTTTAAAAAGTATAACATTTTTCAAAACACAAATCCTGATTATGCTTCATTTATCAGATCTATAAAGTGTGTATATGTACACATTTAGGATTTGTAGTGCATTTGTGTATAAGCACAATTTTCTTGAATGTGATTAGTTCATACCTAATTTGTTTGAGATTCATTTTACAATTATTCTTCGGTGTAAAAAAGGGCATTAGACACTGCAATTTTTGCCTATCTCAATCATGAACTAATAATACAAAGATTGCAAATATTTTCTGTAAACAAATGAGAATGATGATAAAATGAATGCAGAAAATAATCCTTATTTAGTGTTACAACAAAAACATGAATCCAGTGGAGGTTGCAGGCAGTAGAATATTGGCTTTGCATTATTGCTTGAACTCAGAGAGTATACTGAGTATTATTCTATACCCACCCTTCCCAATAAATATTATTCTATACCCACCAATGCCACTTAGAAAGGGGAGAAGAAGGTGAAACACACCCTCACTTTTTAAATAGACTTACCCTTTTTCCCCTCCAGTTCAAACACTGCCAAACTGAACGCTGGCACATGTTAAAGCCTTCATGAAAATATATAGCCCAGTTTTTACTCAGACAAAACTGCCATTGAGGTCATGAGACTTTTTGCCCATGTCCAGACTGCATCAGCAAGCTCACAGACAACCTACAGTATGCAGTCTTATTTATACTTTGGGGGCATTATTAACTGATTGGCAGCAAAGAGATCTTTTGTGCTTATCCTTTATATATCAAAAGTGTGTGTGTGAGAGATGTGTATACATTCATGTGTATGTTACCTCTTTCACTGCAGTATAATATTTTCTAAGTGCTGTAAAATATGTGATTTGGGGTAATCAGCTCATGCTACACCGTTTAAAAAAAAAAAAAAACCCTCTAGCAACAGAGAGAGAGAGAGAGAAAATGATGTGTGATGCATACAAAAAAGGAGTGATATTAACAATTCGATGAATTCCTAGTTGGTAGACCAGACTGAGCCAGACGCATATATTAACGGCTGTCTGCTACTGATGTGAGCCTGCTCAATGCGGTGGAAATGAAGGATCACCTAGCCCCTGACACCAGCTTATTTGTACGTTTTAATTTTTAAAAGGAAAATCACTGTTTTACATAAATATCTTAACCCCTGCATGATTTTCCTCCTTTCTCCCCCTTCCCTTGTATTGTTTGCTAATTTACTGTCAACTTAAAGTGCTGTTTAGCTGTAGCACAACAAAACATCAGTTAAAAAGCAAGGGGAAGTATTAGCTTATCTTTTGTCTGCCATGTACAATTGGGTTATTATCATGATAATAATATACTTTAACTTTGAATCTTCATAGGGGACACACACATTTGCCAGAATGTCATTTTTAAAACATTTTCCATTTAGACAAAGACAACACTTTTAACTTTATACCAAAATAAAATGTGTTTATGGCTCATGACAAGTGTGATTTGGCCAGTTCTGGTCAGGACTTTAACATTTTAGCGTACATAGTTTTAAATCTACAGGTAAGATTTGTTTCCAAACCTTATACACAGTAGGATCCATTAATATTGTCTAGAAGAATGTTATCTAGGTCTGGGGACTTGCAATTATTAATTATTGTTGGAATCGGAGTAAAGGATATTCTACCTTAAATTGTATCACAATAATTTACAATTATTACATTTCAGGGCATATTACTGTTCATCTAATGAAATATGTCAATGAAGTTTGACAGAAAATATCATCTATTTATATGGGTAATGAAAATTGGCACATCAGTTCTTCGCTAACTCACAGCTTTTTCCACCATTTTAATATGCAGTGCAGCAAAAATATCTGTAAGCAGTAAATGCAGCCATCATTTTGATTTGCCCATATGATGATTATACTCAGTTCCTGACTGGGTACTTAATTTAGCACTGAAATGTAGCTATTTCCATCTGCAATCCAGAAAAGAGACCAACTTTCCAAATTCAGTGCTATATATAAATCACCTTAACATTAGAAACAATGTTAGTAAAAAAGCAAATTTACATTCAAAGGATCCCATAAACAATTGTCAACTGAATTGTATCACTCAAGCACCCGATAAATATTGGGATACATTAATTTTGCTGTGTAGGTTCATTTAAAGTCCCTTTGTCTAAACAGTCATCTGCAAGAGACATCTTTCATCATTTGTTACTTACAATGCGGCATCTTCAGTTTACATTGAGTGCTCGATCTTTCCAGTAACACTAGATTCATTCTCATCAAATGAAATACATTCATCTAGTTATATTAAATTGTATGTTAATCCACTTTTTACTTTCAGTGGCTTGGTAACAGGTTGACTATGGAGGCAATTGAGATTAAGTAAATATAAGATTCCTTAAATCAATAAGGACAAAAGTATTGTATTGATATGATAATTTTTAACCTTATAAGTAGGATTTAAAATTCATCATGGAATCATCCAGATCATTATGCACTGAAGTTTTTCATAGGCTTTCAGCATTGGCATATCTATTCTTGGTGCTGCTTATTTTGGACTTAACTATTGGTTTGTAATTGTGTGATTAAAGTAGATAAAGTAATGGTGAGTATAACAGTATAAGTATCCTATAGGGGAAGAAAATAAATTTTTGTTTTTTACTTCTGCCCATCAGTAATTGTAACAGGCCTGTGGTTCTTTGTAGTAATCATTTACTTTCTATTTATTTATTTATTTCAGTAGCAGAGCAAACTAACATAATTGTGTGGAGTAGTTTTTCCTTCTTTGGATGACATGCGAAGGGAAAACAACTACTCTGAAGCGAGATGTCCTACTCTTTTCCTGGACTCTCTAAAATAGCAGCAATGTGTAAGTCCCATTTGGTGGGTTTTACTTTAACAGCTTTCCTAAGAATTATATTAAAATACATCAGTGATGAAATACATACCAAAATAATTCTATTAGTAAGTCACTGGATACTGAAAGGGTTGGATGGCATCAACACAAAAACCCAAGTGGAAGATTTTTTTCTCCTTCATTTAATTCCTTTCACCAAGTAGACTCCATAAGCAGTTGGCAAAATTCAGTATGTGGCTAAGTTATTGCTCTAGTGTTCGGCACATAAAAAGCACAGTCTTAGCATTTGTAAATTTTCTTCAGGGAGGTTTCTAATCTAGACAGCATTTATGTTTGGGGATTACACCACCAATCTGTTCCCCACCACCTCCCCCTCTAACTTGTAGCCCTTTCAACTTCTTCAAAGAAGTGGAAAAAAGTAGGTTCTTTTATTAATAGCAGAAAACAAACTGACTGCTGGACTTCCGTGGCAGAGCTCACATAATACAGCAGGGTGGGAACTGTAACAAAGAATTCTTGAATGCACCAAACTTATAGTGAATCCCATTTTAATTCACTGGTAGAGCTTAGAGTACAATGAGTGGAAAATTTAATGTAGAATAAACAGGGGCATAAAAGGAGAATGTCCTTTAGTTAACATAGATATTTCCTTTAAAGGATTGCTTCAGAAATTAAGTTGCATCTTCTGTACTTCCTAACAAAATGCATTTCTTAGTAATATATTCCTTTACCCTAAACATCACTAATATGGTACTTTAGATTAACAGAATCTCTTGAATGTATAGAGAGAGTCTGTTTATTGAATTTGTAGAATGACTTTAATATCAGTAAAAAAACAATGAGAGTCCTGTGGCACCTTATAGACTAACCGATTTTCTTCGGCATAAGCTTTCGAGGACTATAACCCACTTCGTCAGATCTGCATCTGACGAAGTGGGTTATAGTCCACGAAAGCTTATGCCGAAGAAAATTGGTTAGTCTATAAGGTACCACAGGACCCTTGTTGTTTTTTGCTTTACTACAGACTAACACAGCTACCCCTCTGGAAATTTAATATCAGTCTGGTAGTTAGCAAGGGAAGAAACTTCTTAGGTCACAGTATATCCCTTTTCCAGGGTATGGAAGAATATCACACCCCTGAACTGAAAGAAATCTCTTTGCATCCAGAGGTAAATTTGAGCTTGTTACCCTCCAAGGTTTCCAATTTGTCTGTATTTTTGTTTATGTATTTATTTTCATTGTACATTCTGCTATTCCATAATGGATGCTGAAGAAATGGTATTCCCAGGATGAGGTGACCTGGTCACTGTTTTCCAATAACAGATGTCATGTGAAATGGAAGCACAATGTTAACCATTATAGGCCCTGTTCTCAGTCTATTACACTGAGAATCTCTAAACTGAAAGCTGTAAACTTGTCTTCGGCTGCTCACCTTTCTCCCTCCCCTAAGAGAAGCACCCTCTTCCTCCATTTTTGTATTCTCTTCATGTGCAGCAGAATACATTCCTTTTTATTACCAGCAATGTGAAGTACCACCTAATGCTTTACCATCGCTTTGGCTCTATGCCAGTTCTTTCACTCTCTGACTTGCAGCTAATTTTGCAGCCTGATGAAATGGGTCAGGAACCAGAGGCAGGTTGTGTCAGGAATGCTGTGCAAGCTACCAATGAGTGTCCCCATCATCGGGGAGACAGGAATCATTCCAGAGAAATATCCTCATCTACTCTCCCGCCTCTCTGTGGGAAAGCCAAGCCCACTACAGCAACATCATTTAACACCTTTAGTAAATAAGTTCTTAGTGGGTTCACACCAGCTTATTAGTTGCCTGCTTGAGTGTCTTCCTAAGGGTTTAAAAATAAAGCAGTTAAACTTAACATTAGTTTTCCTCTATACAATGCTGTAATAGCCCTGATCATTAGCTATTTAAAAAAATGATAATATGTAGAACGTAAACTTCAGAGACTATGATTTTGGGATAGGAATTATCTCCTGTTATGCCATATTCAAGGGCACTCAATAAAGTAGATGACCTTGGCTTGAATGAAATGTTTAGCTTTAACAATATTCTTTTATTTCAAACCAAATTTAGTGCTCATTAAAAGTGTCGGATGGAGAGCCCTGGAAACTTTGAAGGCCTTTGTTTAGCCAGACAAGCTAATCCTGAAGCATGTATTCAGGCCAGCTCTTGGATTCCCTAGAAGCAATCTATTTGCACAGCATTTCAGGCGACCAAACAGGCTACTCAGTGCCTAATGCACGTGCTGAGTTGTCCATATTTGCTCATACAATGCACAAATTCTTACTGTTTTGATCTGTGTGGCAAAGGAAGTAGGGGTGTGGAATGCATCAAGACTTGGCATTCCTGACATGCAACATGGCTGATTGCAGCCATTTTGTGGCTAGCGTTGTAGCATTTCCCGCCAAGATTATGAGTAATTGAGTAATTGCCCTTACTTTTCCAACAGGAAGGTTCACCAAAATAGCAGGGATTTATTGTGTCTATAGTCTATAAGTATGTATACATAATACATAGTTAATACATAATACAGTTGCCCATTCACCTGCTTAGCTTGACCAGATATGTTTTAAATCTAGGGGAGCCATGTGGAAAAATACAGGGCAAAATCTTATTTTTAAACTATAGCATCTCCCATGACTTGGTATATGTCATACAAAAGTACATTTTTGCTGAAATATAGGTTAAGGGCATGCTATATTGACTTGCTAGAAAGCAGCAGGATGCTGGCATCTATCTGGGATTTCCCTTTTTTTTTTTTTAAAAGGGGGCCTTTCAGTAACTGCCCTGACTGACTCGATGGAATGAGATTTTTCCCTGAGCATTACAGTTAGCTGAGATCTGACTTTTGGGGATGGGGATAGAAGGGCTTTTATTTGTTAATGGTTGTTGTAGCCTTTCTAGCATTTGGTGATTATTTCTTAATAAATGTTTGGGGAAAATCTCAATCAAGTTTAATGACTAAAATTTTAAATGTTATAAAATGTTTTTAAGCAACAATGTATGTGCATTACTCCTTTGTTATCAGACCCAGAAAAGTGTCAGAAGGCTGGAGAAAGTCACAACCAATGAAGGGGGAATGAACATCAGCCCATGCCTTAGAATTCTTTCCACAGAATACTAGGCCTCATTTTTCTCTTCCTATGCAGTGGCTTATTGTTTATTTAGTAGAAAAAATAATCTTGAAGTTAAAAAAGTGGCCTATGACACAGGAAATTTGGGTTCAGTTCCTAGCTGTGCCATAGGGCTTCCTGTGTGACCTTATGCCAATTGCTTAATTTGTCTCTCTCAGTTCCCCCTCCAAATGGGCATAGTTCTTTTCTTCTACCTTGTGTCTCGTCAAGTTAGACTATAAGCTCTTCAGGACAGAGACTGTTTCCTTCTAAGTGTATGCGCAATCACTAGTACAATGGGGCTTTCAGGGGGGTTGGACTAGATGACCTCATGAGGTCCTTTCCAGCCCTAATATTCTATGATTCTCATTTTGGCTTGAGCCTCTAGGCACCACTGTTATCTCTAATCATCATTAGGCCAAGGTTTGCTTGTACAGACTTTTTCCAATATATTGGTAGTACACCCAGTTCTTCAGGAATTGCAAGATTGGGCCCAGAAAGGATTTATCATGACCAGCAGCAGTACAATTTTCCTAACACCACTGTCAGTGTGCTTCAGGGCTTGTCTACATTTACACCGCTGCAGTGGCTAACTTCCACTGGTGTAGCTGTGCCACTGCAGCGCTTAGTGAAGACTCTACCTATGCTGTAACAAGAGAGCTTCTCCTGGCAATATAGGTACTCCATCTCCCCAAGAGGCAGTAGCTATGTCAATGGGAGAATCTCTCCCGCTGACATAGTACTGTCTACATGGGGGCCATGGTTGTATAACTATGTAGCTCAGGCATGGGGATTTTCTACACTACAAACATCTTTGTAGTATAGACCAGGGCTTAATCCCTGTTCTTCAGGGACCACCACTCTCATAAGTATGACCTGACCACATAGTCCTTAATGTCCACCCCAAGTCTATTCTGATGGTGTAATTTTGTACGTAGCTATCTGTCCACAAGGAGCTGCATTGAACACTACAGTTTATTTCACATGAGTCACTAACCACCAGGTTGTAGTAACTCTCTCACTGCTGACTTGGGCCACATTTAAATCAGTGATATGTTTGCTATCCCGGGGCCCTGAGTCATATATTCTACATCAAGACCTTCCAACTTAGTTTCTGTACCCTCGTTTATGAATTTTCAGATAGATCATCTTAAATGCTTCCCAGTGGTTTTCTGCGACTTCCCATAAGTATAGTCAATAAATTGCTGTTCAGTAAGGGTTTCTCTATACAGCAATTTTTAGTTGAATTGATTTTGTACACTTCCTATAGTTTCATATGTATACATATATGTCTGTATAAAAATTGTGATTCCTGCTTACTCTCCGAATTGCCAAAATCCTGCTCCAGAATCCAGCTCATACCATGAAGTGACAGCAAATCCTAATGACTACAGTAGTGTGCACTGCTCTTATGCAGCCACCCCACAAGGACTGCACAGTCATGAAATCTGTGGCTGTACTCTCATGCCCAACCAGTTCCCAAAGACCAGCTTCATTGTTATACTATGAGATTTGGTCAATAGAAGTTTTGTACCACCTGCTTCTGAGCCATACATCCTTCCTCACATAGTAGAACTACAATACTTCTGTTTTATAAATTCATATATATTTTTAAAGTTGTAAGGGATTCAAGGGATCACTTAGTTTGATCTCCTGCATATCATGGTCCTGTGGACTCCTGCATCAAGTCCATAACTTCTTTTGGGGCTAGAGAATACCTGTTAGTAGGCAACCAGTTTTGATTAGAAAGACTTCAAGCTATGGAGAATCCATCATTACCTTTGGAGTTAAAAATGTGCATGTTATTTCTAGTCTGAATTTGTCTCACTTCCCCACATAGGTACATGTGGATTGTGATCAAATCACTCTTAACCGTCTCTTGGGTAAATTAAATAGATTGAGCTTCTTTAGTGTCTCACTGAAAGGCTGGTTTTACAGACTTCCCATCAGGCTTGTAGGTCTTTTTGAACCTGTCTATTTTGTCAACATTCTTTGCGAGTATGGTCACCAGACCTAGACACAGCAAATTAGTTATCATCTCATTAATGCCATGTACAGTGGTAATAATACATCTCTATTTCTACTCTGTATTCCCCTTCCTATACATTCATGGATCATATCTGCTCTCTTAACCACTCCATTGCACTAGGCGCTCAGGTGAGTCAGTTATCCACTCTGGTCATAAGTTACTAGGACCCTCTGCACTTGTAACTGAAGAGGTAGGAGAACAGTGACAAATTGTGCGTTCTATGGACAACTAACAGAAGTTTCCAGATCGTCGCAGACCCTGGTTCTTATGGGGGACTTCAATTATCCTGATGTCTGCTGGGAAGATAATACAGCAGTGCACAGGCAATCCAGGAAGTTTTTGGAGAATATTGGGGACAACTTCCTAGTACAAATGCTGGAGGAACCAACTAGGGGCCTTGCACCTCTAGACCTATTGCTCACAAACAGAGAAGAATTGATCGGGGAAGTAGAAGTAAATGGCAACCTGGGCAGCAGCGACCATGAGATGGTAGAGTTCAGGATCCTGATCAATGGAAGGAAGGAAAGAAGCAGAACACACACCCTGGACTTCAGAAAAGCAGATTTTGGCTCCCTTAGGGAGCTGATGGGCAGGGTCCCATGGGAGGCTGATCTGAAGGGGAAAGGTGTCCAAGACAGCTGGCTGTATTTTAAAGAAACCCTGTTAAAGGCACAGGAAGATAACATTCCGATGTGCAGAAAGAACAGCAAATGTGGACGGCGACCAGTGTGGCTTAGCAGGGAACTCTGCGGGGAGCTGAAACATAAAAGGGAAGCTTACAAGAAGTGGAAGCTTGGACAGATGACAAGGGAGGCGTATAAAGATATTGCTCGGGACTGCAGGGATCAAATCAGAAAGGCCAAAGGACAATTGGAGTTGCAGCTAGCAAGAGATGTGAAGGATAACAGAAAGGGGTTCTATAAGTATATCAGCAACAAGAAAAGGATCAGAGGTGGTGTAGGTCCCTTACTGAATGGGGCAGGCATCCTCGTGGAGGATGATGCGGAAAAGGCTGAAGAACTCAATGCTTTTTTTATTTCAGTCTTCACAGGGCGGGCCAGCTCCCAGGCTACTACACGGGGTAACGCGGAATGGAGAGAAGAGTGGCCCTCGGTGATGGAAAGTCAGGTTAGGGAACACTTAATGAAATTGGATGTGCACAAGTCCATGGGGCCGGATGAACTGCATCCAAGGGTGCTGAGGGAGTTGGGGGAAGTGATTGCAGAGCCGCTGGCCATTATCTTTGAGAACTCGTGGCGAACGGGGGTGGTCCCGGAGGATTGGAAAAAGGCAAATATAGTACCTATCTTTAAGAAAGGGAAAAAGGAGGATCCGGGGAACTACAGACCGGTCAGCCTCACCTCAATCCCTGGGAAAATCATGGAGCAGGTCCTCAAGGAATCCATCCTGAAACACTTGGAGGAAAATAGAGTGATCAGGAACAGTCAACATGGATTCACCAAGGGCAAATCGTGCCTGACCAACCTGATTTCCTTCTATAATGAGATGACTAGATTTGTGGATGCGGGAAGAGCCGTTGACGTGATATACCTTGACTTTAGCAAGGCTTTTGATACGGTTTCCCACAGCATTCTCGTTGGCAAGTTAAGGAAGTATGGGTTGGACGAGTGGACCGTAAGGTGGATCGAAAACTGGTTAGATCAACGGGCTCAGTGGGTAGGAATCAATGGCTCGATGTCTGGTTGGCAACCGGTAACGAGTGGAGTGCCCCAGGGGTCGGTCCTGGGGCCGGTCCTATTCAACATCTTCATTAATGATCTTGATGATGGAATAGACTGCGTGCTTAGTAAGTTTGCGGATGACACCAAGTTGGGGGGAATGATAGATACTCTGGAGGGCAGGGACAGGATCCAGAGAGACTTGGACAAATTGGAACACTGGGCCGAAAGAAACCTCATGAGGTTCAACAAAGACAAGTGCAAAGTCCTGCACTTAGGACGGAAAAATCCCATGCACTGCTACAGGCTGGGGACCGATCGGCTAAGTAGCAGCGCTGTAGAAAAGGACCTGGGAGTTATGGTGGACGGGAAGATGAATATGAGCCAACAGTGTGCCCTTGTTGCCAAAAAGGCCAATGGCATATTAGGCTGCATCAGTAGGAGTATTGCCAGCAGATCGAGGGATGTGATAATTCCCCTCTATTCGACACTGGTCAGGCCGCATCTGGAGTACTGTGTCCAGTTTTGGGCTCCCCACTACAGAAAGGATGTTGACAAATTAGAAAGAGTCCAGCAGAGGGCAACAAAAATGATTAGGGGGCTGGGGCACATGACTTATGAGGAGAGACTGAAGGAACTACACTTATTTAGTCTACAGAAGAGAAGACTGAGGGGAGATTTGATAGCAACCTTCAACTACTTGAAGGGTTGCTCCAAAGAGGAGGGAGCTAGGCTGTTCTCGAGGGTAACAGAGGATAGAACAAGGAGCAATGGTTTCAAATTACAGCAGGGGAGGTCAAGATTGGATATTAGGAAAAACTTTCTCACTAGGAGGGTGGTGAAGCATTGGAATGGGCTATCTAGGGAGGTGGTAGAATCTTCATCTTTGGAGATTTTTAAGGCTCGGTTAGACAAAACCCTGGCTGGGATAATTTAGGGGGAGCGGTCCTGCTTTTTAGCAGGGGGTTGGACTAGATGACCTCGTGAGGTCCCTTCCAACCCTATTATTCTATGATTTTATGATTCTATGAAATTTACAGAAGTGCCTAAACAGATTAGGTGCCTAACTCTCATTGAAATTAATGGGAGTTGGGCACATAATTGTTTTGGGCACTTCTGTAAATTTCACTGGGCATTACTCTGCATCTTTAGGTGCCCGAATACATTTATAAATCTGACCCCTGGTTCTATTGATTAAATTCTGTCATCCCTACTCAAGCAAAATTTGCATTCAAGTCAATGGGAGAAATAATTGAGTAAGAACATTGGTATTTGACCATACAGTATCTGGATCATTTCTAATGTTCTCTAATCTTATTTATAGAGTGAAAATCACCATATCACTTACATGGTGCCAATGTTAGTATTTGTACTTTTGATGTACTCTCTGAAGGGTATGATTAGCACAATGTCAGTAAGGGTTCTGATACCATAAGTTCGTAAATCAAAATGGAATATATCGGGGAGTATAACTCTGCGTATTTGGAAGTGTATCGTAACATTCAGCATTTCCTGTAGTTGAATTACAGAAATACAGTCTTTATATAGGTGAATTAAAAAGAATTCTGCAATGTGACCTAGCAACTCAGGCTCATGTTTTAAATGTTTTCTTCCAAATAGGAGACACTGTTTGTCATAAGCATGTTTTTAATTTATTTCCCTACGGTTCTGTAACTTATTCCTTTCATGCTGCTTGTTTATTTTCCTCAGTCTAAATAAATCTTTAGACCTGTATCATTTTCATTTTATCATTTTCTTATCAAAAGTGGGGGTGAAGAAAAGAGTGATTTCAGATAAGCAATGCAAGTTTGTTAAGAAAAGAGGTGGCTATCATCTGTAGCCTTTCCAGACATTGCAGTACAGCTCCAGACAGTCACCTGAGCATTATCACTTTGTCTCAACTATAAATCACAGTCTGGTAATGGCCAAGGCTGACGCCTTGACATTTTCAAGAAGAGTAAAAGACCTGATTTGAATGGAAATCAATTTTATTTCACAAATGTTGGAATACTGCTCCAAACCTTTTCTTGTTCTTTTTTGTGTCTTATTCAGGATTCCTGTAATCTTGATGAAGTATTAGTGGTGTTATATGATGACTTTTGCTTCCCCATATAGTATAACATTACAGAAGAGTGTCTCTCTGAATAGCACACTATGGGCATGACTCAGTGTGGGTGTGGAAAGGCCCTTTCCCTTCCTTTCAACCATGTGCAGGTGGTGAGTAAAATCCTCTTTTGGAGTATGGCGCAAATGTTCTTTTAATGCCCCCTTTTCCCAGGTAAGTATCAGAGACCCAACAAAGAGAGTGATGGAGTAGGTGGTGGGGCATAATCTCTCACTCACTGGCTGTCAGAGCTGGCCACCATGGTAAGGAGTGCATGCCGCAGATCTTGAAGTGATGGCAGAGTTGTTACTCCAGTCTGAATTCCCCAGGAATTCTTCCGGGGGATGAATCTACCTCATTGCACCACCATGCACACAGCATATCCAGTGTGGCCCAGAATTTGACAGCATCTGTCCATAGGCATTTTCTAAAATTTGGATACAGAATAGACAAATCCTTACAGAATGAAATTATCCCTGAAGGGATTGTTTTTTTTAAATGTCCCATATGCTAAATTTTACATGAATATACTCTAGGAGCCAGGTATTTCTACAGGGGGGCTGTGCAATTGGGGGTACCCAGAACACTGTTGCATTGACAAAATAAGAGGGAAATGTTAATGTAGTGTCCCCCTAATCATCTCTGTCGTTCATGGTTGCTAATATAATGGAAATAGCTCTTCCAGATGAAGGTTCCCTTTGGGAGCAGCTGCTCTGGTGCTCCAGAGCGTGTAGGACAGATGTATATTCTGGCAAGGGACTTCACAGCAGCAGTATCAGCAACATGTGATTGATGAGTCCACTGATTGCAGGCGTGCAATGAAGAATACTATAAAAGCATAGGTAAATAATGAGACTGTATGTGCACATTCCTGTACAGAGTTCCGGAGCAAGAACACACACCTTCCTTGAACTATTAGTGAGAAGACAGCATGGAGGGCACTTTCAAAAGTGCATTAAATAATCAACGTATGTGGAGCTAAGACAAGTTTTGAAGCCCCACCTACATTTTTTATATAGTGCTGCCTTTGGATATTCCTGTCTGAAGGGGAATGAGGAAGATTGGTCATGACCTACAGTGAAGGACAGTAGACTCAAGTGGCTGTCATCATTCCAAATCCAGCCACTTAGCATTTTTTATGCCATGAAAACAGAGTGGTGTTTGTGACAATGTGGGAGGATTTTGCTGTGTGATTCCCTTGAAAAGTTATAAGAATAATATGAAAAAAACCAAGAGCAAGTTCAGCATACCCCAGTGCATCAAATGATATGCAATGCAGTGGTAATACTGAGTACTGCCAATTGCAGAAATGTCCCTTTGGCTGTATCTCAGCACATCACTAGAGGTGGCGAAAAAAGAGACTGCTGTTCTGGGATGAAAGCTCTGACAATCTGGATTACATTAGGGTTAACAAGGAATGGCCTCAGCAGCCAGCAGATGCATATATGCATATAGAAGTTTGGCAAAACTCTGCTGAAGACTTACGTATGCCTGGGCAGATATCTGCTTTACATCATTGAGGCCCCAGGTCACAATTGTGCTTAACAACCTCAATGAAACTCAGCAGTTTTACCTGCTTCAAGGACTCTTTACAACACTTTTTGCAATGTGTGGGCATGCAGCCTCCCTCTTCACGAGAGGTGTGGTGGCTGTTTCTGATGGTTTTGGCCCTTTCTTGACTGTTGTGCAACTTTTCAGCACATGTTCATTGTTCTAGACAATACAGGGATTTTAATAGGGATTTGACAGCAAGATGTGTCATGTAGTCTGTGGTGGTTTCATGAGTAGTTTTCAGGGTAAATTAATGCGCTGCATACATACATATGTATTGAAGGATTTGATATAGCTCTTAGGCATGAAGATGATGGATGAGATCCTGGCCCCACTGAAGTCAATATGAGTTTTGCCATGGACTTCAGTGGGGATAGGATTTTACAAAGTAAATGTTAGATTTGGAAAATTGCTCCCCCACAACCTTACAAATCACTCAAAGTTTCCAGTGCTGAAATAATCCATATTATAAATCTGATCCTGCCTTTCTTATGCACCCCAAACTCCTACTGATTTTCCCCTGCAGTTTGGGAATCTAAACAATGCAGGATTGGGCCCGCTTTAACAGATAGGGGTGTATTTCATGCTCTAGAAATCCTTATCACATTAAAAAAAAAAAAAAAAGATTAATCTAAAAAGCCCAGATTGAAGTCTGTAGTATTTCTGAATACCAGCTCTATAAAATGACTTTAAATTATCCCAGTACAACAAACTGGGAAGATCATATGCAAAGAAATCTAAAATCATATTTAGTTTATTTACTTACATATTTTTAAACTAGCAAATGAAGCAACCTCACTATATTCCAGTTTTACACAATACAAAAGCTATACTGAAATATTTTTAATGGAAACTTACTTTAAATATTCAAACTAGGTTCAAATGAGATTTTTAATTTTTGTAACTTGCAACCTGATTGGGTGATTCGTATACTGTATATGTCACAGTAATTATAGGACCATAATTTGTAAATGTCTGTAACTTCTACTAAAGTATGTTTTGATGTAACCTGTAGCCCCATTCTTGTTACAGAAACAAAATGTAATATCTAGTGGTCAATGCTGATTTTAAGAGGATTAAAGATACTCTGGTCTATAAATCCAGTTTATCAAGACATATTACAACATGTTATATGAGGACAATCAAAATGGATTTACTTGGTATTTTCTTCAGTCATTTTGTTTATATTATTCCTGTGCAGTATAAACAATTGAGTTTTATACTGGCTACTCAGCACAGTTATAATGAATGTAGTTGTGACTTTGATCCACTCGATGTGCACAGGACAAACCAGGCCTGGTTCTCCATTGCCATGCTTAGTCATTTACATCTATGCATCTTGTCTTGTGTAGTCATTTACACCTGTGCACAAAATACTATCAAGTCAGAATGGTACCATTTTTCATGCACCTTGTATAGGTAGCTACGCTAGGTGTGCTGGAGAGGGAAAGCAGTTTCACTACATTATAAACAAGTTTTTTTTAAAAAAATCCACCTTCAGTCTACTTAGCAGCTGTAGCTAAGCATGTTTTCCAATCTGAGTACAGGGTGGTTCGGGTATATTCATGCATACTAGACAAAATGGAGTTGATCTCTCAGTGACTACATAGCCAGATTTAGAACAACTAAGTCTTGTTTGTTTTAGTTACAGTATAGATGGAATGTCAAAGGGGCCTGAACAAGTTAGGCGCTTGGATCCCATTGACTTTAAATAGCAATCGGGTGCTGTGTTCTATTAGGCCCTCTTGAAAATCCTACCTGAAGTTGTTCATCCACAAAGATAGCTTTCCTTAAAATCTTTGGATGTGACCATTTTGAAAGCTACATTCTGGCATTAAAACAACGTAATGTTTTCAGTGAGGGTTTGAATGAAATCTCTTGGTACCAAACTCTTTCCCCAGATACATGCATGCAGCTCTATTGGAAGTCGATGAGAGCTTCATGAACACATGAAAGCCAGAATTTGGCCCTTGGACTGCATTACTGTTACAGCTATAATACCTAGCCATTGCTCGCTCTCTCCCTCTTTTTTTTTTTTTTTTTTTTTGTGAATGCTGATGGCAAAAAACAAAGACAATTTAATCAATATATGTCTCTAATGCATCTGCCATGACAGAACAATGTTCTCGTCATTAACTGATTATCTTTTCCTACCATTTTGTGTGTTTGCCACATAGGATAAGCCTAAGTACCTGTCTGCATTTCAGAGGAGGAGCTCCTGGAGATCAGCAGCATTTACTCTAGCTTATAATTTTCAGAGCTGTAAGGAACAATTTTATTTGTACAGGCCTGATGTTCTTTAATGATCAGTGTTCCAGTAATACTGTAACTGGGGTTGTTCTCCTCTAGCTGGCCAAGCACAATCTTCAGTCAGTGGGAATTACAAGAGTACAGCAAGAAGGAGTGATACCTCAGTAAATAATTGTTCTGTTATCCCAGATGTGAATTAAGGCAATCTGGAGTCTGAGGCACAATTCACATGCCACTGCTCATTGCTCCACACCCTGTCACATTTCTTGGCTCTGTTGATTCAGGCTGTCTGCATACTCAGGCTGACATCAATTACATTTTAGTCGCATTTTCAGTATTTATGTATTTTGCACCCTAAGGGCTAGGAACATAAGGTTATCTTTTGTTCTGTTTCTTTAAACGAAAGCTGCAATTCTCACCTGCTGTGATTCCAGGAGCTTGAGCCCTAGGCACAGGATGACAGAGCCTATATTTTAATCTGGTCATGCATTCTTCCTACATTTTTGCTTTCCTAAAAAGTTTTCCTATTTGTCTACTATTTGTTTAGTCATGAATTGTCTGTGAGCCCAGACACTATCTCAGAAAGTCAGGAGTCACTACTAACATGTGTGCCTTCCAAATATGCATTCTGGATGAATTTGTGGACCAGAACCTCAGCTGCTGTAAATGAGCTCATTTATGCATAGTTACACCAGCTGTGGACTGGGTTCTGTAAGACCTTTGCAGAGATTGAACAGGGAGAATATTCTTAGATTGGCTTCAAAGCACTTCAGAAACAAAAAGCACAGCTAAATTCTAGGGTATACTGGCAGTAATGAAAAAAGGCCAAAATTCAGGGCTGAAATAAGAAGGTTCCGCTCCATTGACTGCAACAGAAATGCACCCACTCATGTCAGCTGTCAGTCTGGCCCATTGAAACTAAGAGTGTATCCTCCCTTTGATGTTCATTATTGTTAACAGGAACAATGCTTGTATATAGAAGGAACATGTACCCCAACACTTTGAAAACAGACTAGGCCTCTGGCAGCTCAATGAAACTATTACACCTGGAGTAAATTTAGTAGTAATTTAGTAGTAATTATTTACAAGATGAGGGCCTTAATTTTGCCATTTGAAACATGCAAGGAGAACCATACATAATTTTATTCCCTGCTGCCTGCAATGGAAGAAAAAAATAATTGTTTTTCTCTGCCCAGTGAGCAACAACTATGATACCCAATAACATACTGCTGTATGAGTTATTTTCCTTTATTACTTATATAGCACCATGCAGTAGATGTGCAACCTGCTTTATAAAGTACAAAGGACCAGAATAAATATTAGTTATTCAGTCAGACTTTCTGTTGGAATCAATAGAAGTTTTGCCTGAGTAAGGAATGCAGGATCTGGACAGCGGTTTGCTCAGTTATATGAAGGGAAACTATTTAAGGTTTAAAAGAGAGAGAGAGAGAGAGAGAGAGAGAGAGAGAATATGATGTTCCATCACCAGGCTTTCAGAAGGGAAAGAATTTTGCCACTGTAAGTCTCCAGTAGAAATCTAATTTTAAAACAGAAGATACCACAATATTTTGAGACAGAATAGCATAAACATGTGATTGTCTGAGATAGTGCAATTCATAGCATCTGTGTGTAAAATCTCACTGTTTAGTAATCTGTTCTGGTAGCACGGAATAGAAATCTGAATGCACCTATAACAGAAGTGCTGAGCAAAATAAATGCTTGGTTGGGTTGTTTTTTTGTTTTGGTTTGGGTTTTTTGGCTTATATTTATCCCTTCCTTTCCCTCCTTTCCTCCAGCACACCCTTATAAATCTCAGCTAACCTGTTTGACATTAGGTCCATAGAACAAAATATTTGGAAAGTGATATGAGCTAACTAAAGCAGCAAGAAGTAACTTTTTGTTTGCAAAATGAAGAATTTATTTTAGGTATTGAATGAACTTTTCTGGCTGTGATTAAGAAACTAACAAAACAGACAAAGGGACTTCTCTAGTTATTTGCAAACTGTGTAACGCTAAGCAGCTGTAGGGTGAGCTTACCGTTTATCTAGATGATAGAGAAAGGAAGAGGCAAAAATCCAGTTCCGATGTTATCTTAGAGTCCCAGCCTTATCACTAAGGCCTTGTACATACTACAAAGTTATCGCACGGTAAGGCTCCTTACCGCGCAATAACAATCAAAGCGTCCACACACTAAAGCTTCTTGTTGCGCGGCAACAGCCCTCTTGCCGCGCAACATGTAAACCACCTAAACGAGGGTGGTAAGGCTTACCACGGAACAGTTGTTCCATGGTACAGCCTGTGTGGATGCTTTTTGCGCTGTTGACAGCCTCCGGAAATGTCCCAGAGTGCCAAACCGGGACACTCTGGGACATTGGAGCTGTCAAATATGTCAATTTCACTGCTCTAGCGAGCAGTGAAACTGACATATTAAAGCTGCCGGGCAGCCGGTTAGAGCCAGCCCCCTAGCTCAGCCCCGGGACTGAGTTAGGGGGGTGCCCCGAACCGGCTGCTCTCGCCGGTTCGGGCCACCCCCCCAGTGAAGCGGCAGGGCTTTGGGTGGTGGTGGGAGCAGCTCCCGCCGTCACCTGAAGCCCCGGGCTGAGCTGCACGCTTAAGTGCCACAGCTCCCCGCCACCCGAACCCCTGCAGCTGGAGCCTGGTGAATGGCGGGGCTCCAACAGCTGCTGACAGTGGAGCCCCCCTAGCCACCAGGCTCCAGGGAGCTCAGGTGGCCACGGAGGGGTTCTCAAGTCCCCTCCGGGGCTGGCTGTGGGATTCGGCAGCAGTGGCCCCTGCCAGCCGGCTGTGGGGCTCAGCGGTGGGGGTCTTAAGCTCCCCGGCCGGGCTCAGCTGCCTGGCAGCTGGAGCCCCACCAGGGGAGCTGGAGTCCCTGCAGCCTGGCTCAGCTGCGAAGCCGGGCTTGGCTGAGCCGCAGCTCAGCTGCTGCTCAGCTGGCCAGCAGCAGCTGAGCCCCAGCCCATCTGAGCCCCAGCAGGACTGGGGCTCAAGGCAGCACCACTGCCAGCCTTTTGGCTGGCAGGGCAGTGCATGGTGGGATAGGTACCCACCATGCACTGCTCCTTCTAGCTAAAATTGAAAGGAGCGTGTGAACGCTCCTTTCGCTAGAAGGAGTGCTGTGTGGACGCACTCAAGCGTTATAATTATAACGCTTGCTTGTCCTGCAATAACAGTTATTGCGGGACAAGTCTGTAGTGTGTACATGGCCTAAGAGACTTTCCCTTGAACTGCTCCTGGAAGCTAGCACTAAATTCGGTAGTAATCAGAAACTGTGGAAGAAATGATTCAGAGCAAGTATCATATTAGCTGGTGAATAGGTGATTTTTGGTTTTCATGTGCCTTTTAGAAACATCGATTGATTATTCTGCACATGATCTACTGTAGTGGTCTGGGGTAGGATACCATTTCCCAGCCATTGAGCTGAGACCTTTGAACTCATTTTACTCATAACTTTAAGTAGTCCCCACAATAAGATCTCCAAAGTGAGAGCTAGTGCTTTAATCAACTAAATTTGTCCCTTGTGAATATTTCAGGTGGTGGGGGGCAGTGGGAGAATGTCGGGGGAGGGGAAAACAATAGTGAAAACCAAAGGGTTGACCGCTATGGAACAATTTTGGACTAGCATGAAGCAGGGGCCTTTGCTTTCCAGCCCTCACATATTTCTTAGTCTGCATGTTGAGAGGGAAATAAGTTGATATTGTTCACTCTAAAATTAATTCCCCATTAGCCAGTTACTCCTGGTTTTTAGCTCAGAGAATACTATAATTGCATTTTTCATTTCAGTAATTATAGAGGATGTTAAAGTGGATAGACAGCTGTAGTAATCTGGTTCTTTAGACATACACACTTGTCCAAGATCAAATGGCTACAGCATATTTAGGGTTACAGTCTCCTTCTTTTCCTTCTTGTTCTCCACTGCAGTGGGTTTTTTCAGTGTTACCATGGCAACACCATATCTGGCTGCCAGCTCTGTCGTAAGTTATTGAACTGAGACTGGCTTTTGGTTTAGCAGATAATTAGGTTCTGTCTCACAGGTTCATTTTCCTGTGACTGGGACGTGAATATGACCTACAGCTGGCCTCAATTTCAGTGTCACAGACAAAACTTTAACCCTTCCTAGGCTCACCACTACTGTAACAACAGAGGCTGGTGGTTGTTACAAGCCCTTTCCATGCAGTTTGCAATGCAGCTTACCTAGTGAATCATAGGGCTCATTTCTCAGTCTATGCCAGTCCTGCTCTAGGAGTGAGATGCCCAAGGTTGCACTCACATAGTACAGTAAGGATGAAAAGGATGTTATTAGCACCCTATGAATATTGATGGTCTGGTTTGTCAGTAAGGTAAGTTCAGTGGGGCATCCTGATTGATTAGTGACCCTTTAAATAATAGAAATGGAAGGGTCCTGTAGGCATTTCTGCTTGAATCAAGACTATGCAATATTTACAAGGGACCTATTTTAATACATAGGGCCAGATTTTCAAATGGCTTAAATTGGCTTGGCTATGGAGCTCTGACGGTTTCCAACAGCTGAGGAGCTAGCCTCATGTTTGTATTGCTAAACTCCACCCTTTTCTTGTTGTTCTTTGTACAGCAATGTAGGGCCCAATCCAGTGAGGTGCTTGAGCATCTTCTGAGAGGTGCTGGGTGGCCCTCAGCTCTTGTTCTCTGTATGAGCCTTGAGGGAACTCATAGTATCTAAAGGTCAAATATTAAGCTATCAGCTACAAGGAGACAGATTTGCCATTTTTCTTTAGTGGTGCTTTTAAACCTCCTTTTCTCCATCTGCCAGTACAATAAGTATTGTGGTCTGACAATCATAGCAACAACTAAGAGGACCATAGCCCATCTCATGGAAAAATCACAGGAGAAGGCACTGGTTGATAGGAAACTGCTACGTTGTTTTGCTCAGAGAGATTTCTCCAGTTTGTTCTTCTGAGGATGAGATAAAGCTCTCACAACCCACAGATTCCACAAGAGACATAGGAGCACTGTTGCAGAAACCATGTATCTAGGACCCTTTGCCCCTCCTCTGGTCATTGGGCAACACAGCCCCATTGGGACTCTCCCTTCCAGCAGCTGCCTCTGGCATTCTTCTTTTAGAGGATCCCACAGCAAAGAGGTTGCTTATGCAAATATTAATGAAATGTCATCTGCTATCCACACATGGATCTTCAGATGCAGAGAATATTCTCTGTAGGACCTGGTGTGAGAGAGAGCTTGATATGAGGATCCTGAGGCAAAGACTGCTTCCTTCGCATCTTTGTCCACCTCAAAATTATTTGCAATAATATCACTTGATTGGAATGTCAAAGCATTTAGCCAGGATAACATCCTTTCTTATATAAAATTCACCCCATTCAAATAATCTCACAGAGTGGATTTGGGGATACATAATAGTATCTTTAAAACCTGCCTATTGTACTGGACAAAGAAAATCATATAACACATACAAGAGAGAGTGACTTTACTATTGAGATAACAATGTAGAAAGCTGCTGGTTTAGCACATTTGTATAAGTCAAATGATCAAAAAAAGACTCTCAAGGTAATTCTTGATTAACATATTTAGTGTGGATTACAGCTCTTTTTAATATAGGATAAAAGTTCATTAAAGGGTTAAACTGGCGAGTGGGGGTGGGTGATATAGGAAAGATCCCTCCTGAATTACAAAATCGATGGAAGAAATTCCACAATCTGATTGGTTGATGAATCATCCAGCTAGAATCTATTATATGGCATATTACCACTGCTGGGATTTTACTAACATTGAACTGGCTAATACAAAGTCAGGAGTACATTGTACAATACTAATATATTATGGGTGTGTGCGTGTATCTATCTATCTATCTATCTATCTATCTATCTATCTATCTATCTAAACTCACAACTAAAATATTTTGAAAGCATATTTGTTTTAAAAAATTATATATATCTTTTTTACTCTTCACGATTAATAGTGATTTGTTGGGGTTTTTGAGGAGGATGGTTTTTAAAAAAACTTTTTGCCTTTTTCTTAGCGTAGATGCTAGCAAATGGGCTAGTCAGAATCAGTTTAGTTTATAATTAGTTTTTTGAGTGCTTGCTCATGTCGATTCGATTCTAGGTGAATGTATGCCTACGTGCACAGTTATCGGAATTTTTTTCCCTTCGCAGGATCTATAGGGCCAACTCTGGCACTCTCTGGCGATCCAAGCTTATGCTGTGGTATATGAAGGGCCACTGGCCCTACGCCCTTTCAGATCCTTCTTTCCACCAATGCAGCTGACGAAGTGGGTTGCAGTCCACAAAAGCTTATGCCCAAAGAAATTATGTAGTCTTTAAGGTGTCACAGAACTCTTGTTATTCTTTCCGCCAGTGATAGTTGCTAGAACCCATCTCTGTCTTGCATCACAAGCACTTAGATAGTCTTTAGGAGTTGTTCAGCCTTCAAGTTTTTTTGTAAATAGTTGCAATGTAGCATATAGTTAGTATTAGCGGTCTGCACTGTGGGGCATGCCCCGTTCCGTGGGGTTCAGACCTTGAGCGACCTGTAACAATCCCTTCCTGCTCAATGACAACTGTCTTCAGCAAGAGCACAGGAAGGACATGTGCAAGATTTGTAAGGACTTCAAACAGTGGACGAAAAAAATAGAAAAATCTGCTGAAGGCCCTACTTACGAAGGCATCACTGAGACCAGCCTCTGAACTCTCCCATGCCAACTTGGTAGTGAGCATGTTAGTTTTGGTGCAGAGTGTCCCATTGGCATTGAGCTCTTCGCGGCACCACTCCTCTTCCCTGTCCCTAAAGAAGAGGCAGAAGAAGCAGTGGGCAGAGAGAGGTCGGTCCCCAGCACTCATAAAGCTGAAGAAAGGGGCGCCGGGTGCAGGGCCCTTTTTGGGCCCGGTACCCAAGTTGGGACATCACAGTCAAGGATCTCTACCTAGGACACAGACCACCTTGAGGGAGCCACCCCTGGCTCCAGCAAGTGTAAGGGGGCCTCCAGTTGACTATCTCATCAATGCCAGAGGCATTCCAGGCTGTGAGAGACCTGCCATTGCCTCAGACACAGAGGCTGCTTCTGGTACTAGGTAGAGAGAGAGCCCCATTGTTGAGAGGAAACTGAACCTCAAACCACTCAGTATCTCTAGGACTGCAATCAACAGGGCGGAGGAGATCTCCACCTTCATGGCACCAGTCGCTGAGGTTGGTCTTGCAGTCTTCTCCTTGCCCCAATCTGAGCAGCAGTGATCAAACTCTCCGTAACACTTGTCATCAGGCTTGGCACTGATTCTTGGCACCATGGCATCAAACCCAGGATTCCTGGCACCAATCCCCCAGCACCCTCATCCCTGGCCCCACATCAGCACCTGTTGAGGTGCAATTGTTTCTCATACTCAAAACATTGGTCCCTATACCTGTGCCACCATTCCCCAGTACCCTATTGTAACTGCGTAGAGGCACATACAGTTCCTCTTCGGGCTCTGAAGAATGCTAGTGCCCAAACCAACCACTGCCAACAGCAGAAGGCACAAGGGGCTGGGGCAGGCCTCTCTCCATCAGGCTGGCCCCAGGACAGTGGCCTATTCAATGGCCTGCTAGGAATCTGTGGGTATTCCCCATTATCGCAGGCAGCCCACTTGTACCACTCCCCAGTTCTCTACAGTTCTGGTAATCCAGGAGAATACTCAAAACTCAGCATCAGACCATGGCACCCAGTCCTGAGAGACTGGGCTGGCCCAGGCACAGAAGGGAGTTTTACTCTCTTCACCAGTTCTGCAGTACTCCTCATCAACCCTTGATGATCTGGTCACTAGTGCAGAGCCCTTGGTCCCATTAGATGGCTTCAGGTATCACCAGAGTTTCCTTAAAAAGATGGCTTCTGACTTGGGCCTGGAAGCAGAGGAGCTCAAGGACTCATCAGACACCCTCTTTATCACCCTGAGTCACTCTGCCCATACCCGACAGGGTGCTCAATATGGTCAGGGCTCTGTGGTAGACACCATCTTTGCTGCCACCAACATGTAAAGGGAAAGAAATACTACATCCTGGCCAAGGGTTTTCAGTACCTTTTCACACAGCCACTGCCAGGGTCCCTTGTGTGCAGCACCCAATGAACAGAATAGGCAGAGCCAGCTGAAGTCTACCTCAAAGAATAAAGACTCTACGAAGCTGGACTTCTTTGGCCAAAAATTGTATTTCTGAGCCAGCCTTCAGTTTAGAATTGCCACTCAGCAGCCTCTGCTGGACAGATATAATTTCAACATCTGGAACTCTTTATTGAGATTCATGGAGGCACAGCCACAGGAACACTCCCAGGACTTTACCACCATTTGGGAGGAGGGCAAGATGGTCACTAAAGCAGCATGCAGGGAGTGTTGGATGCAGCAGATCTGGCAGCAGGATCCATGCCCTTAGCTATGTCCACATGCAAGTGTCCGTGCCTGCAATCCTCTGGATTATCCCAGGAAGTGCAACAGTCCATTCATGAGCTCCCCTTTGACGGCTCTGCACTTTTCTCAGACAAATCAGATGTTAGGCTGCAAGGATTGAAAGATTCAAGAGCCACTTTATAGTTGTTGGGCCTTTATGCACCTCAAGCCATGAGTAAACAGTTCCACCTACTGTAATAGCAGCTCAGGTTTCAGGCCCTGCATTCTTCTTCCTACAGGAGGAAATATAGGGATAGAGGTTTCAAACACTAACATCCTGTCTTAACCTCCTCCTTTTATCAGCTGGGACCCTCATGGCACCTCAGTGGCCAACAGCAGCCATTTTGGGTGTATGCTTGAGGATGACACACCAGTTTCCATCCAGGAACCACTTTTTCATTTTTTTCTTGAACTGCCTTTTCCCCTTCTTCCCAGAATGAGCCTGTATTGTGTCAGACCAATGGGTCCTCAAGGGCATCTCAGAGGGCTATACCTGATAGTTTTCCTCACCTTCCCTGTCCCTCTTTAGGGATACCTCTCACAAGGGTCAGAGCCATGGAGGAAGTTTCTCCAGACATGTGAGAGAAGGGATTTTATTCCTGCTACTTCCTTATCCCCAGAGCAAAAGGAAGCCTTAGATCTGTCCTAGGCCTGCAACATATCAACAAGTATCTCAAGAGACTGGAGTTCCACATAGTAGTCTCTAGCCTCCATCATCCCCTCACTGGAGCTGGGAGACTGGTATGTCATCCTTGACCTAAAAGACACGCATTTCCAGATCTCAATCTTCCCCAGCCACAAAACATTTCTCAGATTTGTATACCTACCACCAGTTCACAGGGCTACCTTTCGGCCTCTCATTCACTCTGAGATTATTTAAAAAAAAACATGTCAGTGATGGTTGCATACCTAAAACATCAAAGGGTACAGATTTATCCTTGTCTGGATGACTAGCTAATAAAAGGAAAGTTCCAGGCTCAGGTATATCACAACATACATTTCCACCTGTCATTGTTTGGGACTATTAATAAATGGCCAGATGTCAGTTTTCTTACTGGTTCAGCAGATGGATTTCATAGGAGCAGTTCTTTACTCCACGCAAGCCAGAGCCTTCCTGCTGGAATCTCCTTTCCAAATGACGTCCAACCTCATGAGGGATATATGTGCTTTGTCCCCCCACAGCAACCCATATTTGCCTGCAGTTGCTAGGCCACATGGTAGCCTGCATATATGTGGTATGGCACACCCACCAAAGACTCAATCCATTCCGATCATATCTGACCTCAGTGTACTCAATGAGCAGACACAAGTTGAAACAGGTGGTCAC
Organism: Pelusios castaneus; assembly: GCA_007922175.1. Lineage (NCBI taxonomy): Eukaryota > Metazoa > Chordata > Testudines > Pelomedusidae > Pelusios > Pelusios castaneus. The sequence continues at coordinate 30,311,797 of ML685767.1, forward strand.
GGTACCCCTGCATGTACTACTATCCCTAAAATGATTGGCTAATTCACAATCAGTGATGCAGGGCATACTCTTCAAAGGCTTAGTTCCCTCAGATAACCTGGTGTCCGATGCCTCGGACCTGGGGTGGGGCACTCACATCAGTGGTAACCTCAGCACCAAAGGGACCTTGTCTCAAGTGGTCTGCAGCCTACATATAAATGTCAAGGAGCTCAAAGCAATATGCCTAGCTTTCTAGGTATTCCTCCTTTTATTCAGGTCAGAATAGTTCAAGTTCTGATAGATAATACCAGTGCAATGTTTTACATCAACAAGCAGAAAGGGGATCACTCATCCGACTTTTGTCGAGATGCTATGCACCTGTGGGACCTCATCATCCAGAACAATTTCTACATCATGGCATCCCACCAGCCAAGGGCCAAGAATGACATGGTGGATCAGCTCCTTCTTGCATTGCCATGAGTAGGTGCTCCATCACTGTGTGGTCAGTATGATCTTCCAAGGGTGGGGGACTTCCCAAGTGTATCTCTTTTCAGTGTGAACAAGAAATGCATCCTGTTTTCTTGGTTTATGGGGTTGGCAAAGAGTAACTATCCAATGCCTTTCTTTTCTCTTGGGCAGGGACACTCAAGTATACCTTCCCACTAACACCTCTGATCCACAGAGTTCTGCTGAAGATCAAAAGGGACATGGCAGAAGTAATCCTAGTACCTCCTGTGAGGTCAAGACAACACTGATTCAACACATTACTGGAACTCTCAACTGCATCTTCCTCTTCATCCTCTCTCTCCCCACCGCTCCACTGGAGCTATGTTGGCTGGACTGCTTTCACAGAATGACAGCCAGCTGCTACACCCGGACCTAGGATCCCTACACTTATCGGTGTGGAGGCTTACTGGTTGAACACAAGTGAAGTGGTGTGTTCAGCTCAGGTACAGCAGATCCTGATCAGCATCAGGAAACCCTCCACAAGTGTGTCATATCTAGCCTAAGGGAAAACAGTTTCCTCCTGAGCATCCAGCCTCTCCAGGCCTAAATACAATCAATTCTGGTATACTTATTGCATCTTAAATGGCAAGGACTAGCAATTCCATTGATAAAAGTCCACCTGGCATCTATTTCAGCCTTTCACCCTCTGATCCAAGGAAGGTCAGAGTTTTCACATTATATGACGGCCAGATTCCTTAAAAGTCTAGAGAGATTTTGCCCCCAGGTCTCAAGGGCCCACTAGTGCCCTGGGACCTGAATTTAGTTTTGTCAAGGCCTATGGGCCCCCTCTTTGAACCTCTGGCTATTTGTCCCTTATTACTGCTCTCCTGGAAAGTGGCCTTCCTGGTAATGATCATTTTGGCATGAAAACTTTCTGAGTCAAGAGTGCTCACCTCAGGACCACCATACATGGTTTTCTATAAGGATAAGGTCCAGCTGCAACCACATCCGGCCTTCCTTCACAAGGTAGTATCCCATTTTCACAACAACCAAAATATATTCTTGCTGGTATTCTATCCTCAACTGCACAATTCCAGCAAGGAAGTAAATGGCATACCCTTGAAGTTTGGCGGGCATTGGCTTTCTATATTGAAGGGACAAAATCCTCTTGTAGGACCACACAACTATTTGTTGCAGTGGTGGAAAGGATAAAGAGTCTATCTGTTTTGTCTTAAAGGATCTCCTAAGGGATCTCTTCCTGCATTAGGGTCTACTATGACCTCATCAGAGATTGTTATGGCCCATTCCACAAGAATGCAAGCCTCATTGGTGGCCTTCCTGACTCAGGTACCAACACAAGACATTTGTAAAGCTGCTACTTGCTCCTCTGTCCATATCGTTACATACCACTATCCCCATACTACTATTCAACAGGCTTGGGATGGCACCAGTTTCAGGAGAGCAGCACTACAGACAGCAAATCCATGAAAGAGCCTTCCTCCAACAGTTCTGCTGGTGAGTCACATAAAAAAGAAGCAACATGAGCAAGCACTCAAAGAAAAGACTCTTAATTATTCTCCTAACTGTTGTTACCCCATTGGAGTAGATGGCAAGAAGGAACTGAGAGGGCATAGGCCTGGTGGCGTCCCATATATAACGATATAAATGAGGGGCTCCAGAGTGCTCAAGAAACAGACCTACAGATACTGCTAAGGGAAAATAATTCTAGTAACCATGCATGTGAGTACGCACACACCTAGAATGTAATGAGATCTCAAAGAACAACAAGAATGAGGGTAGTAACCATCTTTTTCAGTTCCGCTTTCTAGCTTTCATATCCTGGTATATTCCTATAATGTTGAAGCTTCAACCACTGTTCAAAGCCAAGTCAAACAATAATAAAAAAAAAAACCTTCAAAATTGGAACCTTAATATTCCATTTCAGTAATTATAGAGGATATTAAAGTGGCTAGACAGCAGTAGTAATCTGGTTCTTTAGATAACTGTAGCAACCTTAAATTATAATGGCCACTGGTCAGACAACCCCTGTCATGTAATATATATATATATATGACCTAGGATACAAAGGAAGAGGTCCCAGGAATAAGTGGTGCTTGGAAGGAAAGCCTGTCACTGTGGCCCAGGTCCAGAGAGGTACCTAGGCACTTAAACCCAGACTTGTCAATGCTTGCCTGTACTTGTGCTCATGGGTAGGGTATGGATAATTATATGCCAGAGTGAAAGGCAGGCTGCATCTACGCTCACTGGTGTATAGCTACATGTGGCAATGAATGGCTCTGGGAAAGGGGAGGCATTGGAGAAAGGCATCAGCACCTCTTCACTGCCTTCCCCTGCAGAGCTTTTCCCTTCTGCCAGAGCCTTTTATTAGTGGTGGGGAAAGGCACTGGCATCAAGGAAGGAGGAGGACACTACACTGCTAAAAATAGCAGTGGAAACATGGGAGGCATTGCCTGTCTGTAGAGAGCTGTGTATTGTATATACCCTAGGATTCAGGCATGTAAGGTCTTCCTACTCATCTAAGCAGTGCCTCATTGCCTACACTTCTGGATGTACCCTTGTTAGCTGGGAATGCAGTGCTTGTCCTCTACACATCACCTAAATTATAGACGTAACCTAAGTTATGGATTTAGGTGCCTAAGTCCCAGTTTTAGGCTCCACTGTGATCCACAGAAATCCTGCCAAACCCTGTGGGCACCTAAACTCATTTAGCACCTACGTTTTTCAGGGAAATGTCCTTACACATCTGTGTTCCTGCTTTGGGACATGTGCACTGATGACTCCCCCAGGCGCCTAGGTGCCTGTCTCCTACCTAAATTCAAGGAAGATAGGCATTTGGCTGCTGAAGTCACATGCTGGGCTTGATCCAATAGATGTGCTTTTGTTATTACTTTTATTTTTTTCAGACTTATATGAAGTTTTGACACTTACATTTAGGTTTTCAGATCCAACATAAAATGTGATTGCCATACCATACATTTAAAGTCATTTGCCAATAGATGTCAAACAATATGCCATCAGCATGTATTCAGGAAGAAAATAATGATAGCTCCTCTGGCAGCACTGCATCTCAAAATGTGCCAAATGAAAGAAGTACTAATGTATTATAAATGTAAAAATTAAGGAAAAAGAAGAAATATTTTAACCATAAGCATAATTTTGGAAACTTAATTAAAGCTGGTAGAGATTTTACAAACAAAACATTCTTTCTTTTGAAAAATGGCCATTTTTTAAAGAACAAAGTTTATGTATGTATTTATTCATTAAGTTTCCATTTTTTTCAAGAAACCCCCAACTGAAAAGAGTTTTACTTTCTTATTTTTTTTCTTTTTTTTGACCTCAGTGGCAAAGTTGAAAGACACAAAGGGAGGGAAATAAAACCTGAGAACCAAACATTTTCAAAACTGAAAATTTGTATTAAATTTTTTAATAAATAAATAAATAAATGTTCCTTTTAAAAACCTGTACCATTTAAGTTACTCCACTTCTAATATTTTGGTAAAAACCACTACTTTCATCCAGCTCTGGTCTTAATGTTGCTGTTGGATTTCATACATCTGGTCCCAAAGTGTAAGTAAACACATACCGAATGTGTGGAAACAGTTTTTCTATGAAAAGGCCCTTTTTCAGGATATGTCATATGGTAATGACCTCTGCCCTCCTCAATGCCTCAAAATCAAGCACACATCAAACATTTAACCAATTCCGGTTATCATCCCACCTATAGTAATATTTTATCATATTAAGGTAAAGAAAAAGATCCCATTTCCATCTTTCCTGTCTTTCAGAGTACCCAGCCCCAGCATTAAGGCATAGTCATAGAAGGTAGGTTTATGATAATAGTGTAGTAAATCCAAAGCCATAAATCAGGAATACCTCCATTATCCCCCCTCTGAATTTAAAGGTACATATGTCCATACATCATTTCTATTCTCATTTCCCTGAGTGAACAAGAGGCAAATACAAAAATTAGTGTATTGGAATTCTTTCTTTGCCTAGATGGCTTTGTAGCAAAGTTACTGTACCGGCTGGCTGCATGCTTGTTTCTTCACATTCTCACAGACAGCGTCTAAAAGGTGTGGGTCCTCCCAGGCGGGAAAGACTTCTGTCTGCGAAAGTAACTCTCAGAGGGTGCATCTACACTTAGAAATTAAGTCGACTTAAGGAGGCTTAAATCAACTTAATTTACTCCACATCTACACTGGGCTTTCCTTAATTCGACTTAAGCTGCTCCTTAAATCGATTTAAGGTAAAACTAGTTTGAATTAATAACACCTCGTTTTAATTCGAACTAGAGCTTAAGTCGACTTCTTCAGTCAACTTAAGTCAGTGTGGATGCCCTAAGTTGACTTGGTCTAAAAGTCGACCTAGGGCAGGGGGGACAAGGGAGCCCCACATGGCTCCGGGGCAGAAGGGAGCCACCGTGGCTCCCTTGTCCCCTCGGGAGCCCCTGCTCTCTTCTCCCCAGACCCGCAGCTTCCCTGCCAGAGGAGCCACGGTACCGGGGAGAAGGGCTCCCAAGCCAGGGCTCCAGCCAGAGGGAATTCCCCAGGAACCCTGGCTGGAGAGCCCCGGGGGCTCCCTTCTCCCTGGGAAGCCGATTGCGGCTCGTCCCGGGGAAAGCAAGTCCCACGCGGGGCTGGTTCTCCCCAAGACCTGGAAGCTGCTGCCAGCTCTCCCAGCTCCCTTCTCCCCGGGACTGCTCAGGTCCTGGGGACAAAGAAGTACGGGGCTCCCTGCTGGCCAGGGCAATGGGGTCCAGGGACAAGGGAGCCCTGCGGTCCCTTCTCTGGGACAACGCTCCAGCTGATAGGGCATCCCTGGGGTTTCCCTACCAGCTGCAGGGCCGTGCTGACAATTGCCAGCACTTCAGCTGATAGGGGTTCCCCGGGGTTTCCCATCAGCTGGAGCATGGGGCCAGCAATCCCCTGTTGGCTGGAGTGCACTCCCTTCTTGCCTGGACCCTGTGGGTCTGTGGAGAAGGGAGTGCAGGGCTCCCTTCTCCCGAGGACCCAAGCGGTCCTGACCAAAAGGGAGCCCCTGCGCTCCTTTCTCCCCAGACCTGCGGGGTCCAGTCAAGAAGGGAGTGTGCTCTAGCCGACGGGATCACCAGGGTTTCCCCTGGCAGCTGGAGTGCAGGGCTGGCAATTGCTGGCTTCGTGCTCCAGCTGACGGGAAACCCCGGGGATCCCCTATCTGCTGGAGCGCAATCCCGGAGAAGGGATCGTGGGGCTCCCTTCTCCTTGGGACCACATTGTCCCGGCCAGAAGGGAGCCCTATGCTCCTTTCTCCCCTGGACCTGAGTGGTCCCAGAGGAAAGGGAGCTGGGAGAGCCGGCGACGGCTTAATAAAGTCTACCTAAGTTTCTAAGTGTAGACATAGCCAGAGGGAGTTGAGGTGTACACTTCCTAACTTGAGCAGAGAGGGAAATTGTACCAACAGCAGAGAAGCTATCTCTGTGCCCTCTTTTAGTAATAAATAGATGTTGTGTTGTTAGACTGAGTTAGTGTCAGTGTTATTATTCCAGGGACTCTGTATAGCTGTGCTAACCCCACCAATAAGGAGTCCATGAGGTCATGTAACAGTGTTACAGAGGCTACCTCTCCATTCAGCTTCTTTTCTCATACAAATGTCACTGTATTTCCCCCGAGATGCAACTACACAAATGTCATTGCTAGAAAGTTATAGAATTCTCCACCCTGTTCTAGTGAGAGTCTTCCGGGGTACGATATGCTGCAGAGAAGCTTGCTTCTTTAATTCCATTTTTACTCTAACAGAGTTTGTAAATGTACAGTAGACCAGGAGCTTTCAGAAACTTTTTAGTGGAGTCAGGTTATTTTTAATTTCTAAAATGTGCTTTATTTCAAAAGTTAGATCAGTGGCGTATCTCAGCCTGCTTTCCCTTGAGGTGGGTTATAAATTGTGTCTGGGTTACCATACTAATCAATCATATCTGATCATCCTTAGTAGATCCATAGTGTGATCTTTTCTAAAATAATTTCCATGCAGTAATAGCAATAAGATACATAAGGTAGTGCATTATTGCACTTTGCAGATGACTGAAGTCACTCATTCTCCAACCTCATGCTTCGCAGAACATCTAAGGCATGAAATTATTCTCTTCCAAGGTGATGCTTTAGCCTGTCCTTATTTCTTAAATGATTTGTAAGGATTAGTGTGCTAATAGCATTGTGAGAAATTAAAAAAAAAAAGGAATCAGTAATATTTTACAGTAAAATTATCAACTAAATCCACACTTTGATGATTTCACTTAAATAATGAGAGCCTTGTTCTAACATACATCAGAGATACCCCCTTGTGAAAGGATGGAGGGCACAACATCTAGAAATTGTGCTGTAAACAGAAATTATGTGTCATTTATAGTGGAAACTACTGAAATCTACAAGTCTATGTATTTACAGGAAGAAGAAATATGTTTCCCTGTCTTTTGATAAGTATTGTCACCTGTCTGTTATGTGCAGGTATCATTCTTTGTTTCCAAGATTTTATGCATTCAGCTTTGATTCATTTGAAATTGTTTTATCATATCTTGATTGATTTGCATACAGAATACAAATTCTCCTGAGACAAATATATCATTCCCATTCTAAACTGTAATCGTTTTCAGAAGGTGCTGTTTTTTTCCATTAACGTTTTAGAGCAACAGACTAAGCACTTTTAATTCACTTCAGTGTGATAAACCATACCACGTTCACCCTTTTTCACCCAGTGAAATCTAATGTAACATGAAGATGTCACAACATATCTTGGACACATTTTTTTTTTAAGTTTGCAACAAAATTATATATACACAACAGGGCAAATTAACTGAAATGTAGTTAAGAAAAAAGGTTTTAACAATGAGTTTAAAAGGCCAGAAGGTATATTGTCTACTCTAGACTGCTACAACCTCAGGCTTTTTTAAAATGGCCACCATGTTAAAATGTCCTGCTACCCTAATTTCTCCAGGGAAGATTCTTTGTTCTGCCAGTTTCCGAGGGCAGGTCTATATAGAAGTGCTACATCAGCACAGCTGCACTGTTGAAGATTCTGCATACTAATGGGAGAGCACTTTCCCATCAGCATAATTATTACACCTCCACAAAAGGCAGAAGCTATATCAGTGGGAGAGTGGGGACAATGTGATCTGTTGTGGGTAGTGCTTTAAGTCGTTGTAACTTGTGTGGCTCAGGGGGTGGCTTTTTCCTCTGCCCTGTGTGACAAAGGTTAGATCCACTTAAGCAGTAGAGTAGGCCTGTTCTGAGATTCTGACAGCTTTCCCTGTTTGCTATTTCTTCTTCCTCTTTATCCTTGTAATTAATATGAGCCTCTCAGCTCTTCCTGGTCCCCTATTCAGCAAAGCTCTCTTCTACCTGCGCAACTTTAAGCATGTGAGAACTCCCACTGATTTCAACCCCTGTTGACATTAATAGCACTATTCTCATGGTTAACGTTCTACACTAATTTAAGTGCTCTGCTGAATCAGGCCTTTTTCTGTTTCCTTTTCTGCCTGAATGACATACATGTATTTCAAGAAAATACAAATGGCTATAAATGAAAACATGTCTGTTGGCTTTCTAATCTATCTCATTGAGCCCACAACTTTTTTAGTATGAAATCATGGGTACATTTAATGTAATTTACACAGTGAGTAATCCTCCACAGAAGCAAATATAGCAGAGCTATTTTATATTCAGAACCATCATTTACTATCATATATTTATTATGTTGTTAGTGTTAAGGTAAATTAACAGGACATGAAAAACACATTTGCTATTCATTTCCACAGCTCCATCCCATATCCAAACATTTATTCATGGGTTACAGTAAATAAAATAACAAAAATTCTATGTCAAAGCACTTGCTGCCTTTCTGAGTCTTATAAGTGACTCCCTTGGTTAAAAGTAAAGATATGTTTCTCCCTTCCTTTATGAAACACTTACATCTTAATATAACATGCACTTTATCTACAGCTATCTTGGGTAGTATGCAAGACATGATGACTAATCTTGGTTATGATGTTCCTTTTCCTAAGGTGGGAGGGAGGGATCACTCTGAGTGGTGCAGATATAAGTGAGCCAGCCCATCTCTTCTCACAAGAGAAGAGAAATGACTCAATAAAGAAAAGGCATCATGCATTATATGTATAGTACAGTATACAGAAATATGTTTTTCTCCCAATGTTTTATAATATGATTCTTGCTTCAGATAATAAAGAAGTGCTTGAAAATATAGAATGTTAAATTAGGAACAAGTGAAATGGTAAAATCCACTATAAATTTTTGCCCTAAATTCTGCATCACTGGTTCAAATCCAACCCTAATTGATAATAATTAAAATATCATTGGGATGTTCTTGATTAGTTTGAGTGAAATGTGTCGCTAGTTTCAATTCAGTTCCCAGGGAACATACGTCCATATCACAATTTGCATGGTCACTGCAGTTTTAGCAGAGACCAAAGAACAAATGGGCATAGAATGGGCTTACTTTCCAACATATAGTTTTTTTTGAATAAACAGAAAATGTTGGTTTCCATTCCAAGACTCTGAAGCCAGCACCTTTCATGAGCACAACATTCACTTAAAAACTTTATGGAAGTTTTCAGCTAAAATCTAAATCTGAATCTTTTCAGAGGTTAAATGTCTTCAGTTAAGTGTCTTTCCATACTTTTTGGTTTTTGTGACTTTGAACTTCCTGCTTCTGCTTCATGAGGAGACTGGAAGCAAAATACTGAACTACTTAAAAGAAAATGCTCTTCTTGTGCTAATTCGAGCCTGACCAGAAATAGATAGTACCAGAAACTTCATGTGAGTCTTCCTATCCATATTTCCAGACCTTAATGGTTTAGATAGCTTGAAAAGCATCTGATCCTCTTGGTCCAAACTGAATGGAAATTCTGAACCTTTTGAATTCTTCTGAATTCCTGCATATTACTATTCTGAATACTAGTAATTCTTAATAAGTGTGGGTTGCAGTATTATTGGATGAAAGAAATCACAGATAACTAAATGCTTAGTTCCTATACTATCTATTCTGCTGGGAGAGAGTTTTGGAATGAAATACACCTACAGTATTTCACATCTGTCATTTCTGAATGTTTTCCTGACACAGTGCTTTTTGAATAATTCTTTATTAATTCATATTGAGCCTCTTTTATGCTCCAAATTTGCACAAGCAGAATTTATTTTTTCCTACCTCTTCCTTCACTACTATCTGATTAAGATGAACTTCAGCGCTCTGAAATACATTACATGGAATGTTTACTCTGAGTGTTAATACTGTATGTGTGTACACTCATACTACACACTCATTTTATGGCACAATAAAAATGACAAGTCTTCTTGGATGTGATTTTTCTATCTGTCTTTCTACAATCTATGCCTATTGTTATTTACATATAGTCATGTGTAGTTTTTATTTTTTCCTTTTACTATTGCAACATGGGATCAAAATATTACGATTCTGGATCAATTGACCTTTGGTAAGAGGCAAATATTTAGTTAAGTATTTTAAAATTCTGCTTGTTTTGGATTCCTTTTCTTTTTTTCGTACACAATATCACCTTTGATTAATAACAAACATATGTGGGCTTTATTCCTCTTATCTGGGTGTCGGCAGTAATTGGAATCTATATCCGTATCCAACCTTGCAATCATGCTGCAAAAAGCCAATAAATTCCCGCTGAGTGTGTTACTTGTTAAATTTAGTGCATTGCATTCAGGGTAATGAATAAAAGCAGTGGGCCGTTACTGTCTGGTTGGCAGAGGAGGAGTAAGAATAGCCAGACTCCCTGGAGGCTTAAAACTGTGACAGGCAGAAGCAAGGGACTCCCTAAGCATCAGAGTTTAGTTTGTCTCCCTTAATTTCCTTTTCTACCATGACTTTGGAGGAAATAGAGGAGGGTGAGGTAATCTCCTATATTAATGCACCATGTATATATGCCAATATTCCCTGCTATTTGCTCTCTTAAAGGCAAGTATGTTTAAGAGCAATATATTTATGTTAATCAATTAGCTGATGACAGGTTTGACTATGCTTGGGGGGAGACATTTATACAGGTATGCTGTTTAATTTAATTACAAACACTTAAATATATATACACTCACGCATAATTTTTTGCAAATTCTGTTAGCCCTATTTTTGTTTACTAGCTGGTAGAAACAAATATCAAACTTCTAGGTCTTTTTACTGGACATTTAAATTTTTGTTTGATTTGAGTTAGAAGTAGGTGTGTATCTTGATTAAGATAAGAATACAATGTATACTTATATATTGAATACAGATATTGTATGAGCCTTTACTTCCTTCAGATATATAATAAAAATACAACAATAAAATCATGATTACTGATTAAATGATTTGAATTAATTAAATAATGCCACCTAAATGGAATTTCAGTGAATTTATCTCCCAAATAGGTTCAACTATACTGTAAAGATTTTTGCTCACTTCTGTAGTACCTTTTTGCATTTCTGAACGTCTTTTAATTTCTGAAGAAGTTTGAGTGTGTGTGCAACCAAACACCAGAAAAGAGAGATTATGACTCTAAAGCTGTTGAAAGATTTGGTCTTATATGTAAACTTTTTCTGCCCTTAAACATATAAATTTAGTACCTCTCAGGGCCAACTCCATCACCTACTTCTAGTCTACTCTTCCTGCTGTTTTTGGTGGCAGTCGAAGGTAGATATGCAAGTTACTTATCATAATTTGCATATCTCCCTTTGACTTCCTAACATCCATCGAGTCCACTGTGCTGAGTCAAAGAGAAATGCCCTCTCTTCGACTCATGATACTTCAGTTGAGGGGCTGAAGTTAATGGACTGATTCCCTGATCGATTGAGTGGGTCTTCACAAACCCCTCTATTGAACTGGGAAGTTCAATCTGCTGCCATTTGCTGCCATCAGTCTAGAGAAGCCCCAAGTTTCCCAAACCAGAGACCATTAACAATAGCTGGAATGAAGAATGCCTTTTGCAGGGGTACGTGGTCTGGATTTCTCATGTAACTGTTTTGTTTAATATCAAGTGAACCCGAAACAAACAAATTGTAGAGTGAAATCCTATCTATTTTGAAGTCAATGGCAAAATTGATTTTAAGAGAGCCAGGATTTCACGGATAGAGACAGGATTCTATTACAGTCCTTTCTTTGTCATGGACTTGCAGAGAAAAGGCCTAACTCTTCTCTAGTGTATTCAATGTGAGAAGAAGCAGAGGCATGCTTTAATGGGGAGATTTTCAAAGACACCAAAGGTTGATAGTCACATAACAATCATTAAATCCAATAGATTATAGCTATTCTACCATTTCTTTCATTCTCAAACTCCTTTTTTCTCACATAACATAATAATTAGCAGCAGCAGCAGCATCCTGCCAACCAATCAGATACTATTCACACTATGGCTTTATCTACATTTAAGGCCTTTCCTTCATGACCTCTGTCATGGACTAACAGTCATTCAAATGACTAGTTTATTTTCAGCTATATAATCTGTGCTTTCTTTGCCTCTGTGAGATCTAATAGATCTCATAGTCTAAGAAAAAGCATATAAACTGATAATCTTTGAGGGCTGTTTAGTCTGAGTTGAATGATTATAAATATAGGTTTCGGCATTGTTTATCCTAGGTAGCTGCAAATGTGTGTGAAAGAGGTTCCCAGGTGCAAAAAAAATCGTTGTGTTCTAGCCTGGTAAGGGAACACTGGAGGAAGAACAGGATTGTGCTACTGGCTGTATACAGTACAAACTTTGGTATGTTACTTAAACCAAACATTTTAAACATGTCTTCTAATTTGGGACATGCCAGCATGTGATCTATGCCTGTATTTCCTTCTTCATCATATGACTGAGAGGAATCGTGCAACGGCAGAAATATGTAAAGTCCTCTTTGGCTCAGTGTGATAGAGGTCAAAGGAAGGCTTGAAAGTATTATCTGATAGTTTGGGAAGGATGTTATCTGTGAGCGGATCCTAGAAAAGGGCTGTAGCCAGAATCCTGGAGAGTGTCTGGGAGGAAGAAGCTGAAGAAATTTATTATAATTAGACTGCTGGCTCGTTCGGGCTACTGTGTAAAACTCCCTAGTTCAAGATCTAGCCAGCTAACAACTCCATAATCACTAGAGTATAGGAAAGGGACGTTTGGCTAAAGGACAGGGGAAGACAGAAACTATGTGGGGGCAAAACCAGAAAGCTGGAGGTAACTGGCTGTGGAAAGAAGGCTGGACATGCCTGGCAACTAGGACTGAAAGACTGAGGACTGGGCGAGGACTAAGCTTAACACTGGCAAGAGGGCCGGTGGAGCCCTTCAGGGTGGATACTAGGAATTAGCCTACAAATGGCTGTGTGGATGTGTCTGAACTAGACACAAAGGGTGCGTCTATACTGGCAACTTAGGTCGAAATAAGGACGCTTAAGTTGACCTAAACAAAGCCACGTCCACACCTGGCTTTCATTAAGTCGACTTAAGCGCTTCCTTGGGTCGACTTAATAACTACCACTCTTTAGGTCGACTTAACACCTAAGTCGATTCTTTAAGTTGACCTAAAACCAGTGTGGATGCCCTAAGTCGACTGAATTCCCTAAGTTGACCTAGGGCTGGGGACAAGGAAGCCGTGGCTCCCTGACAGAAGGGAGCCACGGCTCCCCCTGGGGACAAGGGAGCTATCCATGGCTCCCCTTGTCCCCGGGAGCTGCGGCTCCCCTATCCTGGGGAGCCGTCGACCTAGCCAGTCGACTTAAGAGTCTAGTGTAGACTCTCTAAGTCAAATTAGCAAGGTCGACTCTAAGTCGACTTAACAAGGTCGACTTTGTCGACTTAAGTCAACCTTGTTAAGTCGACTTAATAGAGTCGACTTAGCTTTGTAAGTATAGACATAGCCAAAAAGATTGAACTCCTGCTGGAGAATATGTAGGCCAGCATGGCTGTTAATGGGAGAGGGGAGGCCGGGAGTGAATATTCTTGGCACTAGGCCAGACCCCCACTTTTACATAACTGTATTGAACTACCCTTATGGGCTGAGTTAGGAACTGTTGATTCCTCTTTAGTTTTTAAGTGAATTTAATTGTGCCTAGGGTTAATGCAGAGTTTTTTCTGGCATCCCTACTAAATCAATACATTGTCATTCACTGGGCTCTGTGGTGTTTATAGGAACCCCCTGCAGGCTAGAGCCTGAAAAGCCTAGTGCTTGGAGCACCTACAGAGCTTTTCTCTGAATATGTGGTCCACCCAGCAAGCTACCAAACACCAAAAGAACTAATGTACCATGGCACTTGCAGTGAGGTTGTTTACACTAGGAAATGATTGGAATGAAGACCTATGAGGCCAACAAGTCAACCAGAGTAAGAAGGACACCTGAGGAAATAACTATATGGATGTTTGAAGCTAAAGTATCTGGCTGCTTGACTGTTTAGGGATTTCTCTGCCACAATGTGGGGGTAAGCAGACAGATCTCATACAAAAAAGGGCTATTCGTAGTCCATAGGAAGAGAGGAATCTTCAGAGCGCCTGCAACAAAGGGGAGGAAGGTTTGACCTGTGTTTTCTATTTGCACTTTTATTTGCCTGGAAAAGGGAGGGCATATGATTTGACAAAGGGCAAGTCACCCTAGGAGTCTGAAGAACACTGTTTCCAGAGGATGACACAATGGGGAAATAGAGACAGCAGCAATGAAACTAAAGTCAAATAGGTAAGCTGCAACCCCATAAGGAATCTCTGGTGTTTTGGAATGAGGGGGCTTGTGCCCAAGCTGAGATATTCAGACCCTGATTTTTCAAAGGTGCTGAGCACTTGCAACTCAAATTGTCCTTGGACGGTACTTACTTGGCCTTGGGAGAATGCTCTGATAGGGCTGAGGTCATTGATCAGCAAGACAGCAAACTCCAAGAGAAAATGTCCATGAGAGAGGCACATGACCAGAGTAGTTGTACTTCTATATTTCCTTCTGTAGTTGTAGTTTTGTTAGCTAACCTCAGCGCTTTTTTTTGTTTTTAAAAAAAAAAAGTGCCGGTACTCAGCCAGGGACCAGGCCACCAGGAGCAGGAGCAGAAGCCAGGGCCGCATCGCTGTGAAAAAAAGGTGCCAGTACTCAATACCCCTCAACTAAACTGTTTTACAGTAAGGAAAACTTGTGATAATTTATTTAGACATCAGACTGTATGGGTAACAGAACACGGCTCCCTATTGTATTTAATTTTCAGGTGCATCATTTCTTTTACTTCAAATTTTTTGGAGAGCCCAGATTTAAAGGCCAGTTGGTTTCTGTTTTTTGAAACTTACAGAAATGTGAATTCTGGGCTCCCTGACCCATGACGTATTGTGGTCACCCTATTGGTAGCACTGCCAGTCACATAATCATGATGCATCATGGAATATGTAGTCCAGCCAAAGAGCATAGTCCATAGAGGAGAATGTTGGCATGAGAAACCCAAAAAACTACAACTCACAGGAGACAACATGCCAGCTCAGGCAGTTACATTAATGTTGAACTGACCTGATAGGAAATGTTTTGTTTCAGTTTGATAAATCAGAATGTTTTAAGTTGGGTGAGCCCAACCCCAAATGAAACTTTTTGTTTAAATTTTCCCAATAGAAAATTCAAAAAAGTTGGCAAAATTATTTCCTGTATTTGAACACCTTCATGAATTCTAATCTGTTTTTCCTGGAAGACTGCATATTTCCACCGCTCTTGGTATATTAAAAGTTCTTTTTATTTAGGTGTGTATCAACAAAAAAAATCAACATTAATGTATGCCCAGCCTTCATCTTTTGTTAGTGGTTTCTATACATGTATATTATCTTGATATCTTGTTCACTTCTGCTGAAGAACATTCTTGGGAGTTTTGGGCTGATTTCATTTGGATGTCTCACCTGTCCCCATCTCCTCCTTGCTTTCACATAACTCCTCAAAGTATAAATATTAGAACTTACAATAGCAGTTCTTGAAGTTATTTGTATCAAACATCAGACTCTATTTTAAATGTTTGTGCTTTCCTGCATGAGTTCTGTCTCTTTGTCATTTAGGTGGCTGGTCATCGGGATTCTGATCCTACAATGGGATCTGCATAGGTTCACCTTTATGCCTCTGTAAACATCTTCATTGAAGTATCTTTGTTGTCTTCATTTTTTTGAATGAGGAACAATTTCCTGTTTCTAACCCAGCTCACTAGTAACAGAGGCTTTTCTTAGAGATAGATGAACATTATTTTTTGAAGCAGGCAGTGAGTGACAGCAATGTATCTGCTAAATTACTGTGAGATAGGAATTCTTCAGTGTAACACTGTCTAGATGGTGGATGTGTTTAAATTTTCCTCATTAATATTTCTCATTAGAATAATGCTGTATATGGATAGGGAAATTACTGTGAGTTCTACTAAGAAGTCTGAAGGACTAGAAATATATTGGTTGGAGATATAGACACAGTTATTGGCTTTGATTCCTTGTTGCCAAAAGGCCATTTATGGTAGGAAATATCCTGATTGAAGTTGGCTGGAGTTCAGGAGGACTTTTTGGCTTGAATCTATTTCTTCTGGCCAAGAAGCCTTCTGAAAGAGGGGAATAGTACAAGACTGGCACATCATTCTTGGCAAAGCGAGCTTTTGCGTTTTTGCAAGGGTTCTATAATCTTTCCTCATCATAGCAGGGGAGCTAAGTTATGTGATTGCTTGATTGTGAGGAGACCATTTATGTGGTTGGCTTATTTTATTTTATTTTTCCTTTTTTAAACTGTGACTGTTGGCTGTGACAATCATGCTACAGAGATCTGCTGCCTGTTGCCTGGCACATGGAGCATATGTCTTGACAAATATCTAATGTACATATCAATCATCTGTTTCCTGATCTACCTAGAAGTTACTTGTGCCAAAAAATAATTTGGATATCCTGATACTTTAAGTTGTCCTAACATTTTCTCAGCTGTAGACCTGGAAACATTCCTGAATGTTATGTAACTTTACAAGCCCAATTTGTTTCCTTTCTTTTTCGTGGTGAAAATGTCAAAAGTGATGAGTGTCATTGCTGATAAAGTCTAAATGTCATCCTAACTTCCTATGGGGCAGCAACTTTTCTCAGCAAAACCTCAATTTGTATGTGGCTATGTGATCGAAGACTCAGCTCTTAACTAGTGGCTATACTCAAATGGCTCTTCAACTATGATCCAGGAGCCAGAGATGATCTGCTCAGCACTTTCTAGTGGTCAAGAGATAGCTGTGGTATCACAGGGTGCTGGGTCTCCTCCATACTTCCAGCTTCTAAATCTCAGTGGCTATGTCTACACTTGAAAAGTTGTCAACTTTATAAAGTCGACTTAATAAGGTCGACTTTAAGTCAACTTAAAGTAGACTATATTAAGTCAACTTAACGTTTAAGTCGACTTAAAAAGGTCCACCTAGGCACTACTCCGCATCTCCACTGGCTTAAGTCGACTTAATAAAGTCAACTTAAGTGCTTGTTTGAATTAAAACAAGGTGTTGTTAATTTGAACTAACTTTTCTTTAATTCGACTTAAGGAAAGCCCAGTGTAGACGTGGAGTAAATTAAGTTGACTTAAGCCTCCTTAAGTAGACTTAATTTGTAAGTGTAGACGCACCCAATGAAAGAAAAATAAGATGGCATGAAACCCAATTCTGCTGTAGAATTATCATATGACCTTAACTGGGACAAAAGTTGGTCGATGGCATACTTCACAGATGTCTGAGAACCACAGTCCTGTTAAGAGAGAAAGGACTGATACTTTCATTGTTCAGACTGCTAAGCATGAAGCTTTTTTTCTCCTGGACTTGGTGTTCACCAAGGTAAGTATCTTTCGCTAGGGTGACACTCAACCTTCCCCATACCATGCTGGGTTGAAGTAGAAGCTTGCTTCTCTTCTGCCCTCTCTGTGGGGGCTTCTGGCCATTTGTTCATATAAACATGAACTTAATGAGCCCCTCCCCCATATCTTCCTCCCACTGGCCATGTCTACACTTGGAAATTTAAGTCGACTTTAGCTAAGTCGACTTAGTTAAGTCAACTTAGTGAGTCTACACTTAAATTTTAAGTCAACTTTGGGGGGAACTTACAAAGTCAACCTAGAGTGTCCACACTGGATGCCTAGGTTGATTTCTAGGGGCTAGGGGGACCTAGGACAGGTCCACGGGGGCAAGGGGAGCATCCCTTGCCCAGTGCCAGGGGGCTCAGCCTTTGCCCCTAGGTACAACGGGGCAAAGGAGGACAGGGAACCTGGCAGGTCATAGGGGCAGGGTGGGCAGGGCTCTGCCCTGCCATGAGGGGGGGCATGCCAGGCTCACCCTGTGCCCCCCCCGGCAGAGAGGGCATTGGTGCAGTCCTGGGGTAGGCCTAAGTCGACTTAGGGCTACCCCACATCTACACTGGCTTAAGTCGACTCTAGGGAGTCGACTTAAGCCTTAAGTCGAATTAAAACAAGGTTTAATAAAGCTGACTTAATTTTCATTAAGTCGACTTTATTTTCCTTAAGTCAACTTAAGCAAGTTGCTTAAGTCGACTTAAGGAAACTGTAGTGTAGATGCAGGGTAAATTAAGTCGACTTAAGCAAGCTTAAATCGACTTAATTTACAAGTGTAGACGCACCCACTCTGACATATTTTGAACCAGCATGGAGCCCAGTTCCTCAGTGCACCTGCTCCATTCATGAACTTCCAACATGCTGAGAGTCTTGTGTGGGCATTCTGCCAACAGAGGAATTTCACCTATGATGCATTTTCTGAAACACATTCAGTGGGAATGGGTCTGTCTACATGATATGGCAATGAAGGTGTTAAATAATTTTATTGCTGGTTTTAATTTGGAGAAATTTATGACAGAAAAAGTTACAAATGCTATGGCTTAATTATATCCTTGCCAGCTATCTTAGTGGAAGACCACTGCATAGCATATGAGCTGGGCATTTCTCAAGTTCACTACAAAAGGATCTTGCTCAATTTGCAAGTACCAATTTCCTGTTCCAACAGGTATTTTATTATATTTTCAAGAAGCACAAATGTACGGTGGGGTGGCATGCTTTGATAATATAAAAACCAAGCATGTAAAATAGAATTAAATACATCTGGGGGAACTGCATTGAAATACAGGCCAGCTCTAGGTACATCTATATCTTTTTTTGTGTGCTTTGATAATCAGACTTCAAAATTTCACCAAGAAGCACCCACTGTAGAGTTTTTTATTATGTAATATATTACGTAAAAGGTTAATTTTTTAAAACTCTTGTCCTGATCTCTTCTATGGGACTACCACAGCCGCGCATCTCACTCTGGTCTCTCCTGAAGACACAAGAAGCCTACAAAAATCTCTCATGTTCTACCTTCTGTTATCAAGGGCTAAACAAAATCCACCTCTATCCCAGAGCTGTAATTAAAACAATCATCAGAAAAAGAAGATTGAGTAGTTACCCATCACTGGATTGAGCAAATTTGGATTTCAGGCTAGTCTGGGTGAGAAGGAACAACTGATAGTGGCACAGCATGACACACATTTTTAATCCAATACTTTTTGACCATTCACTATTCATGCACTTTGAAATCAATGGTTGCATGGGGACAGCTAGTGAAATGAAGCAGCAGTTAAAGGCATACTGTGCATATTCTTTATAGTCCAGCAGCAAAACAATGTGCTCTGTAGTTCATTAGGTCTTCATACGTATTATTTGTTTTGTATGTGATGCTGTTTTTTTAACAAATGCATTTCCCCTCAACTTCACTTCTCTCTACGCATGAGAAGAAATGAAGAGACATTAACTTATCTCTTGCCAAGCATTAAATTATCCCTTTCTCCTATGGCACTTTGTAACAGGTAGTAAGTATCATTATCTCTGTTGCAGGCATGGGGAAACGGAAACACTGAGAGGTCAAATGGCTTGCCTGAGGGCTCGCAGCAAATAAGTGGCAGGGCTGGGAAGAGAATCCATATCTCCTGAATCCAAGCCTACTGTCCTCTTCCCTAAACAGTGCTGCATCTATAACAATGACTAACAGGGGCAGTTGGAGCCATGAGCCCCCTGTACCAGTGCTAAAAGCCCCTCCTCTCTGTAGTTTGGGTAAGCAAGGCTCCCCTATAACTCCTTCTCCTGCTTGACTGGTGTGGGCAGAAATCCACTTCCTATTGCAAGCCACTTTAGCCACCAGTGACAAGGGCTCATCTTAGTCTTCAGAAGTTCCCAGCTAAAGGAACTGGCATCTGCTGCTTCCATTAAAGAAAATATGAGATGCCACAGTGATGAGCCACTCCTCCATACCTTTACCTGTAAGAATGAACAATGCTTTCCAGAAACCACTCCTCTGTGCAATGGAAAAAGGAAGTGAGACAAGGTTGCCTGAGCAGAACTGTATTTAGTCATAGGCACTACAGGCCCATGGCTAGGGCGTCAGCTCCTGGATTCACATGAGATCTCATTTAAAAAAATGTTTCTAGCTCTCACATATGCAAAATAAATGCTTGAAAATATGAGCTGAGTTTAATTCATGTCTCTCTAAGTCTACTGGCTGCCTGAAATAATAGCACCAAGAGGAGCAACCTGTTCCATTCATCTTAACTCTGAAACCTGCTGCCACTCCAAGGAGGGATGGGGATTTGGGATCAGCCAATGAAATGAGTTTAGAATTTTGCATTGCCTTACTATGGTCTCAAGTTTGTGTTTGGTGCATAGGAAAAAGCAGATGACTTGGGAACTCTCATTTAATATCTGCTTGGCCCCGTGTGACACTGAGAATCGCCCAATGCTAGCTGCCAAAGGGTTCACAAAGGATTCAGCTCTTGACAAAGTGCACCTAGCACAGCACTTTCAGGTTATTTAATCCAATTCAGTGATGTCATGTGGCGTTTCCAAGGAAGACATATCATAGTGATCCTCATAATCATTGTGAGACGTCTGTGCAGGTGATATTTAAGGAGTTGGGTATATATACTGATAATGTTTGAACCTGCCCTGGTTAGAAGCAAAGGTCTTGTTGGTGAGAGAGGCTTCCTTACATAGGAGGTTGACTTATTAAATTAAGTATAATCTTTAGCAAGCATGTTATTTGATTTTATGTTATATGCAACCTTTCTGTTCCATAATCATTACTATCTTTTAATCTTTGATAATAAACTGTTGATTGTTTTCATTGTAACCAGCTTTGATAATAAACTGTTGATTGTTTGCATTGTAACCAGAACTCAGTGCTGTGCTATTGAATGAAGAACTGGTCCTGAGCTGAATTGCTCAAGCTCATGTGCTCATTGTTCCCTTGGAGACAGCAAACCTAACATCGCTGTATTGAGTGGAGAAGGGGCTGAACGCTACAGGGGAATGCTTCAAAAGGCCTCAGGGACTGAGGTACCTATTTTTATGCTACAAGGCAAAGTAATGACTGCCATAGCCCAGAGGAGACTGTTTGGCTATATCTCCACTTGTAAGACTAAGTTGACTTAACTAAGTCGACTTTAAGTCGACTTAGTGTGTCCCCACTTAAAAATAAAGTCGACTTAAAGGGGAACGTAAAAAGTTGACCTAGAGCGTCCACACTGGATGCTCTAGGTTGACTTTGTGGGGCTAGAGGGACCTAGGGCAGGTCCACGGGGCCAAGGGGGGCACCCCTTGCCCAATGCCAGGGGGCTCAGCCTTTGCCCCATTGTACCTAGGTACAATGGGGCAAAGGGGGTCAGGGACCCTGGCAGGGCATAGGGGAAAGGTGGGCAGGGCTCTGCCCTGCCAGGTGGGGGGCATGCCAGGCTACCCCTGTGCCCCACCTGGCAGGGAGGGCATTGGTGTAGCCCTGGGATAGCCCTAAATCGACTTAGGGCTACCCCAGGGCTACACTGGCTTAAGTCGACTCTAGGGAGTCGACTTAAGCCTTAGGTCTACTCAAAAGCAGGTTTTATAAAGTCAACTTAATTTTCCTTAAGTCGACTTAAGGAAACTGTAGTGTAGATGCAGGGTAAATTAAGTCGACTTAAGCAAGCTTAAGTCGACTTAATTTACCAGTGTAGACGCAGCCTTTGAGTGACTAACACGCTGGTGTTGGTGTCAGGGAGCTGACACCCAGTTAAGCATAAAGAAGTCCTTTTGCTGGAGGTTGGGGTAACAAGGTCACTGAGTCTTAGGTAACACAAAACCCGCCCCACTCTGTTAAGAGCTAGCTTGGTTAAAATAAAATAACTCTGAGCTTGTCCACTACCTTAATTAAATTGTATCAAGTGTGAGATAGAACCAGGAGCAGGAAATCAAACCCACATCTCAACTTGAGGAAAATCCTAATGACCAATATGTGAATTAAAGAATTCTTATCAAAATGCTTCTCTCATTAGTTTAGAGTCCATCATGATATATGTGGTCATAACTCAGTTGAAGTCAGTATATTGAAAATTGCATTCACTTACACCAGAGCTGAATTCAGCACATTGAGCCAGTCTTCAGCTGGTATAAATCACATAGCTCCATTGACGTCAATATAGCTATCCTGATTTACATCAGCGAAGACTCTGGTCCCTTTATTTTTAACACAAGGAACAATTAGCTGTCCTAAGTGTTTTTAGCTTTAAGTTTAAACACTAAGGTCTTGTCTAAATGGTGCATTAGTCTGCACTTGAGGGCTGTGAATTCTAGTGTGCACGCGTATGTAGTGCGCTTACTGGTCCACTGGTGTGCACTTAAAGTTTCTTAGAGTGCATTAATGTAGTCCTGTTTCGAACAGTAGTATATTAATGCTCAGAAGGATCTTTTAGTATGGTCCACATGGGCCAGCAACATGCTATTGTGCACTACAATTTACACTCCTCTAGTGCAGACTAATGCACCATGTAGGCAAGCGCTAAGAAAAAAACACCTGCCTTGTGCTTTATAAGTTGGAGCTTCCTTGCCTTTACGTAGCAATACATGGGCTGCAGTTTAGCTGAACCAGTAGCTGACGTGAAGGAATGTGCAAAGAATAAGTTTGAAATTCAGATTACAGTTTTTAACATGCAGTTCCCATTAATGTACAGTTTCAGTTAACAAATAAATTCATATGCACCAGTCACAAATAGCTCTGTGGGCAAAATTTTTCCTTCCTGATTGGTATTGGCAGATCAGAGAGGAAAATTTCACCAATAACTGCAAAAAATACAATCCACTTCCATGGATAAAGACACATAAGTATGACATTGACACCATTTTATTTAACATTGAATAGATTTGTGGATACAGGCCTTTGCCAAGACTTAAACACATAAAAAGAGGTAGTGGCATTAATGTTCTTATAAATATTTTCAGAAGAGGGGCTCCCAATTCTTGCTGTCTCCAAATAGAATTCTCAGTTTTACAAGTTGGATTTTTCACTTGGATTTCTACCAAGAAAAATGGATTTAGTTATGCACAAGCAATTATAGGCCTATGATGTTTTACCATGTCCATTTTCAAGTCCCAATCTATAGTGTATAATAGAAACATTTTGTTTTTATGTGAAGAAAATAATAGAACAATAAAGCATTTCAGTTTCTTGCTCCAACTACATGATTTCTTTGCAGGTCAAGACATTACTCAGATTTTAAAAGATTTGTTAAATTTATCTAAGGGCCTGTTTACAAGAGGAAATATTTTTGAAAACTTGCGTGTGTGTAAACTTGCATAGTTATATTAGCGGTGTGTGGTGGTGGTGCACATTTTCATAATGTAGATGGAACTGAAGGGGAATGTTTTTTTCTTTGCCTTTTTTTTTTTTTTAATAACTTTGCTGCTCATTACCATGATACTTGAAGAATCATAATTTGGGATAGGCTTATTAAAGGGACACTGTCCATTTAAATATCACACATCTGTCTGAAATGCTTTAACCTATTATTGTTATAAGTAAGACTTAAGATTCAGGGGACAGGGTATTTTGTTCATTTGACAGCATTTTATGTACAGTTAAAGGGGCAGCTTTTCCTTTTGGTGAATGGAGGTCTTTCACACAGTAACAGGGAGAGAATTTTTAATGATGGTGTGATTGTAAACCCCAAGTACTGACAATGTAACTCAGAGACATTTATAGTACCTGAAGCTGCTTTTAACCTTTTCTTTCTCTCTTTCATTGCATTTTCTAAACTGACTGTTTCCCATCCAGTGTCTGTTTAAAGGGAAAGTAAGGAAATATTTACTTGGACTTTTCATTGTAATGCATAGGTGATCATCTTATTTCTGTACTTTTGAAATGTAACAAAAAGTCCTGGTGATAATTACAGAACTTCTATTAGAAATGAACATTTCATGGCTAAGACATTGCCTCATTTTCCTCTCTTCCAGTTCTGTACTTTGAGCTGGCCCCTCTGGTGATGCAAAGGGGCTGGAAAACTGACTGAGTTCTCCATTTAGGGATACAATACCCAATATCACTCCACCACAACCACATCCCAAGCTGTCATGGGCGCCAATTGTATGCTGTAATCTTTTCCCCTCAAGTGCTAGACTTTGGGGGCATTTCAAAGGGAATAGTGGCCTGGCTGGATTGTTAATGTACTCCTTTTTATTTTTTACTGTTTTACCTCCCCGTGGGACTGTACCAGTTTCTGTTCTTTAGACATCCAAGAGTTACTCTACGGCTATGTCTACACTAGAAAAAGTTAGGTCGACTTTGTTAAGTCAACTTAATAAGGTCGACTTAAAGTCGACTTAAAGTCGACCTTATTAAGTCGACTTAACAAAGTGGTTACCCTGAACGGGGACTTAGTAAGTTGACCTAACTGCCGTTAAGTCGACTTAATAAAGTCGACTTAAGAGTCAGTCCATGTCCACAATGTGCTTAAATCGATGTAAGGAGTTGACTTAAGGGTTACGTCGACCTAACTGGTGGTTCTTATTAAGATGACCTAACCTTTCATGAAGTTGACTAAGGAATTTCTTAAGTCAACTTAATGAAAGCCTGGTGTGGACAGGGACTAAGTTAGGTCGATGTAGAAAAGGACACTGGCCTTCCTCGGGGCTGGAGCCAGAGGAGAGGCCTGAATGCCCCCTCTGGCCAGAGAGGCTTACTACAGACCTGCAGCCCCGGAAGTGGAAGGGCGGGGCCCAGGCAGGAAGGGGCGGTATAAAAACCAAGCCGGGCAGCTCAGTGAGGGGAAAGCAGCCAAGGAGGCAGGACGTGCTGCCTGAGAGGCCCCGGACTAGGCCAGGTCAGGCCCTGACTGAAGGGCGGCTACAGGGACCCCGGGCTGGGGGGCACTACAGCCCACCCAGCCTACCAGGCCCCAGCGACTGGGAGGGGGTCCCTGAACCTAGAGTCCGGAGAAAGCCTGCCTGGCTTCCCCGGGAACCAAGGGTGGAGCCCCTCCCCCTGGAGGAACCGGAGGAACCTGACCAGCCGCTGACCCCCTGTGACCTGGAGGAACTCCCCTCGGCTGAAGACCCTGAGGAACAGAACCCCGCTGTTGGGCCCTATGACCTAGAGGAACTACCCTCTGCTGAGGAGCCACAGGAGTTCCCAGACCTCCCGCCCATGGACACCGAGGGGCTGGTTGGGATCCCCCAAGCAACCTACCCTGCAGACCCGGAGGGAGACTCGGCAGACACAGGTACCCCAAAGCCCAGGGGGGAGGAAGCAGCCCAGGGGTGGTTGGCTACTGCCTAGTGAGTGGCAGAGCAACCCAGGGTCAGTGCGTTTCGGCCGGAGCCCTGCTGACCGCAGTGGCAGACACCTCTGCCACTGAATAGGGCCCTGGGCTGGGACGCAGTGGAGTGGGTGGGCCTGTGTCCCCCTCCGTCAACCCCTTTTCCCTAACCACCCGGAGCATCCAGACCCCTAGCAACCCTCTATAGAGGTTTGTGTACTGTGTTTGCCCTGCCCTGCCTGAGGGCCTGGGGCAACTGACTTTGTATTGTGTTTGCCCTGCCCTGCCTGAGGAGCCGGGGCCAAGTGACTTTGTACTTTACCTGCTCCGCCCCGCCTGAGGGGCCAGGGGGCAAGTGACTCTGTACTGTACCTGCTCCGCCCGCCTGAGGGGTCGGGAGCTATTGACTCTGTCCCGGAAAAGGGCACCCCCGCCCCTGCTAATTCCCCTGAGGCACCTAAAGGGGGTGCCCTTCACGCCCACCCGTGACGCGGGACCTTTACAGTCGACTTAAGTCTCCTTAACTTGCAAATGTAGACATAGCCGATAGTACTCTGCCATGGCTGCATCTAGCACAGAACTGTCCCTATAACTAGGATACAGAAATTAGCATATTGCTGCTCCCTTAATCCTGAGTTAAATCTATTGATGATAGGAGCAAATACTCAGTAGCACCCTCTATCCACTTATTTTATATAGCAACAGCCCTGATCCTAAAAAGAGAAACATGTTGTCAGATCCCTACATTTACCCAGATCCTCAAGTAAATTCAGTGGGGCAGGACTACAGGACAGTGCAGATGTCTGCTCACACTGTTCTCTTTCCATGATCAAGGCCTATGAAAATAGTGGGTCATGACAGCCATGTAAAAAATTAAAAATAGGCAATAAATAGGGAAGCCATTTTCTTACTCACAGCCCAATGTAAATGTATAGTGAATGCTATCTTTACAATGCACCAAACCTGGCAGCAAAGTACTTTGAAGTTCTTTGCCATTATTGATATATAAGATGTGAGTTATGATAGGACTTCAATTTACCAAAGAATTTTTGTTGCCATTTGCACAAATTATCGGGACCAAAAACTGGTGGGAAAACGTACATTTTGTTTACTCAAACAAAGAAACTTTTTCCTAATGTTCCTTTTAAAATCAATGGCCAGAAGGCCACTGATTTCTAAGGATGCAGGATTGGAGCCTAGATAATCCCTTTCAAAAAGATGTTTTTGCTATGTGTCTCAATATTTAGTGTGGTATCTCTAATTCAGCTAAGACTGTATAGATATTATATAAATGGCATTCATACACATTTAGCACAAACAAGTATGTGTTAAATTACACAATAAGAAAGCAAATTTCTTTTCTCAACAAATTAAAAACTGTAGGGCTCACTTCTTTTTTTAAGCAATAAATATATCTTTTTCTACTTCTGTACTTTTCTTGATCTCTCTTTTTTTAATTTTCTCACTATTTGCATTGTTTTATATATGTTTTATATTGTTTTATATGTCTATTTTGTGCATGCATAGTTTTACTACATTTGTACATTTCCATGTGAATGGGCCTCACTGAGAATGTGCCTGTTTGTTAATTTTCATAAATAAAAGAGAAGCAGTTAAGTTTTATTTTTTTTTAAGTCTGTATTCAGACCCATACTGTTTAAAGAAAGAAAATTACTCCATTTCGCTGGCATAAATCTGAAATAACTGCTCTCATTTCAATGGATATAGACAAAGCCAGTCCAGTCCTTTGACATGTGCCTGAGCAGACCTCTCTACTAGGAGCAAAGTTCAAATTTTAAACCTCAGCTAGTCTTGTGCATACAACACAAGAGACCAGACTAAGGCAGTTGAATGTTCAATACTGGTCTTTGCTTTGGTCCCCAATGTTTCTGTTGTATTTTGGAATAAACTACTTTGCCAGAAACAAAGTACTTTACGTTAGCTTTCAGTTTAGATAATCAAAAGTGGATTTGAACAATTTAAGCTTGAAAAATAAATGTGAGGGCAGAAGTGTGGGGTGGTAAGTGAAAGAGAGAAACAAGATCTAACCCATATATACACACACATTCAACTGGTGTCATGACTGCCTCTATTAACAATACAGTGAGGACATGGTGACCCTTTTGCATCCTTATGATGAGTGTGACTCAAGTATCATGTTCCAAGCACGGTTCCTTCTGCTCACATCTATGGCTGAATGAAAATAGCAGCTGAGGTTTTGGCTGAAAAACCCTCTAAACTGGAACACCCGCAGGGATGATGTTAGAAAAATTTCAAATCTGTGCTGGCCCATCCCACACTGCTCTGTTTCAAAGGTCTTATGTTTAAGAAAAGAGTGGAGATGTGAGCATTTGTAAAAATCCACCTGAAGAGCAATTTCTTTTGCTTAAACAACAACAAAGTCTCTTTTTCAAAGTTGTGAGCCTAGGGAGATCTTAATTAAATATGCCAAAAGGAGAAACCTAAACGGGGGATGAAGATGGATAAATTAAACACTTAAATGTATTTAGTTAAAAACAAGTCTTTCATTTGGAACTCACAAGACTTTTTCCCCCAAATGCTCTTGTGTTCAGATAAAACTTTTCAATTTCTAAATATAAATCGATAACTACTGGCAGCTTTCTGGCTTCCTTTTCTTATCCTGAGCCTAACAAGTGAGAGGGATTGAGTATGTGCTGCTTATTTTAGTGAGCCCAGAGAGACTTGCTCATCTGGTTTTGAAAGTCCTAGCAGTTTCTTTAAGCTTCACTAAGGAGGACTGCATAAAATGACTTAAAAGAAAGGACCTGTGTATTCGGCTTGGAACAGCATTGATTTTCTTCCCTGATTCAGCTGTAAAGGCCTTGTTCTTACTTCCTTGGAAGTAATTGGCAAATTTCCCATTGATTCCAGGGAGATCAGGATTGGGCCCTAATTTAATGACCTGCTCATGTTTGCTCCGGGGTCTTGATTCAGCAAACCAGCCTAATTTAGTAAAGGACTTAGGCACATGTTTGACTTTAAACACATGCTTAAGTTTTTTCTGAACTGGGCCCTGAGCTTAGAGGATAAACTGTGCAGTGAAGAAATTTTTAAAAATGTATCTCATTCACAGGATAGCAAAATCAGCAATGTTAGTTGATACTGTCAATCGCAGAGCACAGGAAACTTGAGTCAATCATTTAATATTGACTATATACCTGGGTCCTTACTTGAAGTATTTCAGTCAATCTTAAAAGAAAAATGACTGGTTGGAAGACTTCAGATGAACAGGAAGCAGCCAGCAACCCCAGTTAGTTGAGGTTGTGAGTACAGGTCATTAGAGCTGTCTGCTGTCGTCCAAAAAGCAGTGGATTTGGCCAAGTGGGAGAGGTATTGAGTGAGAACATTCCCCAGGAATTCTCTCTTGGAAAAAGTAAGGCTGCCCTCCTCGGATAGACTTTCCAGAAGATGAGAGGTGGGTGTCCTGCATTCTGATGATGGTGAGAGTAAGGTAAGTGCATGGGAGGTAAGGTAAGCTGCTCTCATCCCTTCCCATTCTCGGTGTCTATAGTAGTGCCTCTGGCTCATTGATGCAAGAACCAATGTTATCTTCAAAATAACTTTAACTGAGGCTGCAACAAAAACATAAATGTCTAAGGAAAAGTGTCTCTTCCAGATACAAAACCACAATTGTAAACCACTAATGTCAATATTCAAAGAACTTTGGTTTCTCAAAGACTGGTCCTCCAAGCTGTTGACAGCTCTTAACTTCTATGGAACCAATGCCTGTCAAAGGCATTTGTCATCTAGCAGGCCTAAGCCATCAGTTGTGTGTCTTAATTGTACCCATAGGCTATGTCTACACTTACAAAAGCAAGTTTGAATTTTGAAGTTTGAAGCCGAGAGGTAACTGTAGCAGGACCGCTTGGAACTAGTGACCATAATACAATAGCATTCACCATCGCTGTGGGGGAAAGAACACCTCAACAGCCCAACACTGTGGCATTTAATTTCAAAAGGGGGAACTATACAAAAATGAGGGGGATAGTTAAACAAAAGCTAAAAGGTAGAGTGACTAAAGTGAAATCTCTGAAAACTGCATGGGCGCTTTTTAAAGACACCATAATAGAGGCCCAACTTCACTGTATACCCCAAATTAAGAAACACTGTAAAAAAACCAAAAAAGAGCCACCATGGCTCACCAACCATGTAAAAGAAGCACTGAGAGGTAAAAAGACTTCCTTTAAAAAGTGGAAGTCAAATCCTAGTGAGGCAAACAGAAAGGTGCACAAACAGTGCCAGCTTAAGTGCAAGAGTGTAATAAGAAGAGCCAAAGAGGAGTTTGAAGAACGGCTAGCCAAAAACTCCAAAGGTAATAACAAATTGTTTTTTAAGTATATCAGAAGCAGGAAGCCTGCCAAACAACCAGTCGGGCCCCTTGATGATGATAATACAAAAGGAGCGCTTAAAGATGATAGAGTCATTGCAGGGAAACTAAATGGATTCTTTGCTTCGGTTTTTACGGCTGAAGATGTTAGTGAGATTCCCAAACCTGAGTGAAGTCGCGGAACTGTTAACTAAGATTTGTAACCTGTCCCTTAAAATGGCTTCGGTACCCAAAGACTGGAAGTCAGCTAATGTAACGCCAATATTTAAAAAGGGCCCTAGAGGGGATCCCAGCAATTACAGACCGGTAAGTCTAACGTCGGTACCGGGCAAACTAGTTGAAACAATAGTTAAGAATAAAATTGTCAGTCACATAGAAAAACATAAACTGTTGAGCAATAGCCAACATGGTTTCTGTAAGGGGAAATCGTGTCTTACTAATCTATTAGAGTTCTTTGAAGGGGTTAACAAACATGTGGACAGGGGGGATCCAGTGGACATAGTGTACTTAGATTTCCAGAAAGCATTTGACAAGGTCCCTCACCAAAGGCTGTTATGTAAGTTAAGTTGTCATGGGATAAAAGGGAAGGTCCTTTCATGGATTGAGAACTGGTTAAAAGACAGGGAACAAAGGGTAGGAGTAAATGGTAAATTCTCAGATTGGAAAAGGGTAGCTAGTGGTGTTCCCCAAGGGTCGGTCCTAGGACCAGTCCTATTCAATTTATTCATAAATGATCTGGAGAAAGGGGTAAATAGTGAGGTAGCTAAGTTTGCAGACGATACTAAACTACTCAAGATAGTCAAGACCAAAGCAGATTGTGAAGAACTTCAAAAAGATCTCACAAAACTAAGTCATTGGGCATCCAAATGGCAAATGAAATTTAATGTGGATAAGTGTAAAGTAATGCACATTGGAAAAAATAACCCCAACTATACCTATAATATGATGGGGGCTAATTTGGCTACAACGAGTCAAGAAAAAGATCTTGGAGTCATTGTGGATAGTTCTCTGAAGATGTCCGTACAGTGTGCGGAGGCGGTCAAAAAAGCAAACAGGATGTTAGGGATCATTAAAAAGGGGATAGAAAATAAGACTGCAAATGTATTATTGCCCTTATATAAATCCATGGTACGCCCACATCTCGAATACTGTGTACAGATGTGGTCTCCTCATCTCAAAAAAGATATTCTAGCACTAGAAAAGGTTCAGAAAAGGGCAACTAAAATGATTAGGGGTTTGGAGAGTGCCTCGTATGAGGAACGATTGAAAAGGCTGGGCCTCTTCAGCTTGGAAAAGAGGAGACTGAGGGGGGACATGATAGAAGTATATAAAATTATGACTGATGTGGAAAAAGTGGACAAGGAAAAGTTGTTTAAATTCTCCCATAATACAAGAACCAGGGGTCACCAAATGAAACTGATAGGTAGCAGGTTCAAAACAAATAAAAGGAAGTTCTTCTTCACACAACGCACAGTCAACTTGTGGAACTCCTTACCTGAGGAGGTTGTGAAGGCTGGGACTATAACAATATTTAAAAGGGAACTGGATAAGTTCATGGTGGCTAAGTCCATAAATGGCTATTAGCCAGAAAGGGGTTAAGAATGGTGTCCCTAGCCTCTGTTTATCAGAGGATGGAGACGGATGGCAGGAGAGTGATCACTTGATCATTGCCTGTTAGGTTCACTCCCTCTGGGGCACCTGGGCACTGGCCACTGTCGGTAGACAGATACTGGGCTAGATGGACCTCTGGTCTGACCCAGTACGGCCTTTCTTATGTTCTTATGTTCTTATGAATTAGTTAATTTGAACTAACTAATTCGAACTAATTTTAGTTAGTTTGAATTAACTATCTAAACTATCATGGCCCCACTAGAATGCTAGTTTGAACTAGCCATGGCCATGAAGGGCACTTGCTTAGTTCGAATAAATAAATAAATTAATTAATAAAGTCCTTAATTCGAATTAATGAAAGCCTAGTATGGCCAACGTTTAAATTAGTTCGAATTAAGCTTCCTTAATTCAAACTAACTTGCAAGTGTAGACATAGCCATAGAGCAGCTTGAGATGTTCAGATATGGCCACAATCCCAAGACATCACACCACAGTGTGGAAAAGAGAGCATTTTTTTCTTTAAAAATAAGGAAAAATAGAACCATCTCAGGTCAGAGAGCTTCCCTCTGCAGTAAAGACAGCAAGAGAGATGTTAGGGAAAGGACACTTCCCTGAGGTTCTCGTCATGAACCTGCCATCCACCTCATTCATTTAGGGCTTTGCCCCTAAAAAATGATGGCAGATCCACCCCAGATTTCATTGCCATCAATATGGGGGTCAGTGCCTCCCCCAGAGATCTGACCCTCTGATGTCCTACTTCACTCCCTAGGTATAACCAGTGATCCCCATATTCACACTTGTCCTTGGGACCTCCTCTTGAAGAGGGTTTCTCAGCCAGGATGGTGGCACAGCAGGAAAGTTAATACAGCCTGTAGCTGTATTATCCTTCCCTGGTATCCTCTTTTATCAATGGACAAGCTAACACCAGTCTGCAGCAAGTGGAAGGGGAATTGGTAGGAGATACACCGTGAGCTTTGCTTGCAGCCCAGGCTCACAAACATACCCTGCATCCAAATCTCATAGTATTGGGAATGGAACAGCTGATTCCTTCCTTTCTTTGCTTCTGTGTGAAGGAGTATCTCTGTCATAAAAGGAAGTTGGAGGTACAATCTGGTCTTAGGTAACTTAAAAGTAACAAATCCTTCAGTGAGTTTTTACTGAGAGTCTGCCACATTTCTAGAAGAGTAGTCAAAATGGCTCAGCTAATCTAGTCATCTGAGGCAGAATAACCACTTAACCTCTTCTTTATATTCCCTCAATCCAGAATTACTGTTAAGTAGAATGACATTTTCATAGGATGGGAATTTTATTTTTGAGTGGTGTTTCTCTATTGTTTCCTCAGCATTCTTATTGTGAAGTGAAGCAAGGAGACACACAGTGGGACAATAAGATAGCAAACTGGGTGGAATATCAGCAGTCAGGTATGCAGTGGGCCTTGAGAATATGTTTCCTTCTTGACGTCCATCTAGGAAATGTTTCTTTCCTTTGTGTTTCTGATTCACCCAACTTATATGGTATGGGGAATATTGTTTTGCCACGCAGAAAGAACAAAAGAAAGGTGGCAGGGAATAATCTTAAACAACAGAGTTGTGTAGCCTAAGCTACAGCATTTGTTGTTTTAATGAAGGAAAAATATTTTTGAGAGAATAAAATTAAAACCCAGCAGATATCTGAAAAACAAAGGACCCAGAAACACTGGATGTTATTTTAAGCCTTGGGAAAGTTCAAGGCCAAACTGCAGATGGAACAATGAGACAAAAGGTTTGATGTTATTGTTGACATGGCTCCCTTTCAAAAATGCTTTCTGATGAAAATAGAGAAGTCGTTTGAGGAGTCTCACCCTCCCGTTCTGAGCTTTGCTGTAAATATTGGGAAGTAAAACAATAGAAAAATGTCTCAAAAAACAAGCTATTGCCTATAAAATAACACAGAGGTATAGAAGGATAGGTTGGAATTCTGTCACTGATTTTAAGTTTTGATCCCTACCTGTTGCTCCAGAGGAAAATGAATGATTCTAAAATGTCCCTGACTGTGCCAGACAAGAAAATTTATTTCCAGCCCCCAAACTGATAATTGCCAGCACTTTCTGCATGTTAGCACAATGACTAGAGCTAAGCACATAACCCCATTTTTATATAGAGCACCTTTGATGCTCAAACGGTTGTCAATTTAATTTCTTATGGTAAATTGCAGTAAGATGGATTCTACCAGTCTCTTTGGTCACAGAACTTTATGTGGATGACCTCCTGTGGCAAACAGGGTAAGCAAGCAATGTGAATGACCAGTGTGTAATTTTTTCCCGATCTATTACTGTTGTGATTGGATGTTCCCTACTCCACTCTGTAAGAGTTTGGCTGGCTGGCAATCCCATCTCTTCTCCAAAAGAGAATTCCTTTATTCTTTCATTTAATTTTATACATTCATAAATTATAAGGCCAGAAGGGATGACTTGGGTGAGTATGTTAATCCAGTGTTGGCAGTAACACTCAGACTTTGTTCTGTTCATTGAAATTCTTAAATATTTACAAAGTTTAAAGGGGATCACTAGTTTTTGGAAAAAAAAAGTTAGCCTCTAATTTGGCATTGTGAATCAGTTAAATTTAGATGTCATTTAGTAGTTTCATTATTTTTTCCCATTTTGTATATTATTTATCCGTTTGTAGCTT
This sequence comes from Pelusios castaneus, assembly GCA_007922175.1. Classification (NCBI taxonomy): domain Eukaryota; kingdom Metazoa; phylum Chordata; order Testudines; family Pelomedusidae; genus Pelusios; species Pelusios castaneus. The sequence goes on from ML685767.1 coordinate 30,345,410, forward strand.
ATGATCTGTATCAGTTAATATTTCTGCATCTGTCCCCTCTTGAATTCTGAAATGAGTTTTAATTGTTCACAGAATGTATTTAGGATTAATTTTTATTATTTTCTTTTTTGATAAACATTAATGTGAACAAATTCCCTCTTGTATAAAACTTTCACATAAAAGCGAAGGATAGGTTCATAAAGACAATCAACAGAAATATGTATTCAGTTGGTGAATAACAGAAAATGTCCATTCTTTGTCCAACTCAGTTTGGTTAAACATATGAACAGTTCTGTTGGTTTGAATGGGACTACTTGCATACTTAAAGTTAGGCACATGCTTAAGGACTTTGCTGGACAAGTTCTCTAGTAAATATGTATGCATATAAATACCCCTCATGTGGTGGTCGTGGTGGTATTCATGAAATAAATTGCATTTATCATGCATTCTGGACCACCTCCCCTGCTTGTTAATTCATCTCCCTTAGGATTTATTCTAACATCCCAAATCTCTGGACAGCTTCCAATAGCTATCATTTAAAATACAGATGGAAAATATTTGCTTCCTTTAACTTTAAAAAAACAAACAAACAAAAAACCCAAAACAAACAAAAAAACAAAAACTCCACCACTCTGAGACCCAGAATGAGCTATATTCAGCATTAGAACATTAACAGGTTTGAAGTCCATTATCTTACAATCCATGAAACCTATAATCAGAAGCTTCACATTGCAGGAAACGGAAAACTTCAAGTTTTCTAATAGGTTACCCAGTACTTAGTACTACACTTGCATTTATCTCTATATGGCCCTGATTTATCAAGCTTTCTATATGAATCACTTATGTATAGAAAAGCCATTTGAGGTAACTTTTAGAGAGCTTTATAACTAATAAAATATTACTTATCTCTTCCTCTGAGGCCTTGTGCAAATGACAGCATGGTAACAAATAAGGAAGCCTGGATTCCACCTGGAAAGACGAGAACAATAATATTGGCAACATTTAAAACTTTCTGAAATATTTCTAAAATAATATTTTTCTCTAATTCACATGGCATATTTGATTATGCTCTTTTATAGTAACCGGCAGTCACAATTTCAGTGTACCTGCACCCATATTCCTTCTGCATGGTCCCCTGTGGGTGCCCATGCTCTGAGCCAGCATCTCTCCTAGCTAAAGATCCACATCTCTCATCCTCATGATGGGAGATTTTAAGCCTGCACTGCTCCTTGATCTGCACTGTGAAATCTTCAGCAAACTAGACTGCCTAAAGATCAATGCCTGTGCATTACTTTCTCTCTGGCTATGTCTACACTTACAAAGCTAAGTCGACTCTATTAAGTCAACTTTACAAGGTCAACTTAAGTCAAATTAAAGTCAATCTTGTTAAGTCAACTTAGAGAGTCTACACTAGACTCATAAACCGACTGGCTTGGTTGATGGAGAGCCGCTGCTCTGAAGAGAGTTGTGGCTCCCCGGGTTAGGGGTGCCGGGGAGCTGCAGCTCTCCATGACAAGAGGAGCTGCAGCTCCCCCTTAAGCAAAGAGCCGCGGCTCCCTGGGGGAAGAGGAATTGCAGCTCCCTGATAAGCAGGGAGCCGCAGCTCCCAGGGAAAAGGGGAGGTGCAGCTCCCTTGTCCCGAGGAGCAGTGGCTCCCTTCTTGCCCGACTCCCCGCCAAGAAGGGAGCTGTGGGTCCCAGGGAGAAGGGAGCCACAGCTCCCCCCGGAGAGAAGGGAGTCATGGCTCCCTTCTCCTCAGGACCCGCAGCTTCCCGGCCGCAGGGAACCGCAGCTCTCTTCTGCCGGGAAGCCACAGCTTCCTTGTCCCCAGCCCTAGGTTGACTTAGGGAATTAAGACGACCTACAGCATCCACACTGGTTTTAGGTCGACTTAATGAATTGACTTAGGTGTTAAGACAACCTAAAGAGCGGTAGTTATTAAGTTGACTTAAGAAAACCCTTAAATTGACTTAATGAAAGCCAGGTGTGGACATGGCTTTGTTTAGGTCGACTTAAGCGTCCTTAAGTTGACCTAAGTTGCCAGTGTAGATGCACCCTCTGAGGCCTATAAACTGTTATCACACAGCATTTTCTAGCAAGCATCTTTATTCTTAAGATAAAAGTATTACAGAGAAAACACATACAAATTTAAAATGAATAAAAGTTTCTATACTTATTATAGAAACTTACCAGAGATCATGCATCAGTTTTATGGGGCCCTAATAGGCCAAACCACTTCCAACACATTTATCGGGCTTGGGGTTTTTGAGCAGAAAGTCCTGTCCATTTGCTTGATCAGAAAGAAGGCCCTGAGTCAGTTTAAATAAGCCTTTTTACCCCTAGAACTCTATTTTTCTCTGTTGGTCTCTGAAAAATCCAATTTGAACCAATATATATAAATGCAAGGCTCCCCAGCAGGTTTACAGCCTGACTGATTCACCTCAATCAAACCCCACTATTATTTTCTGGGGAAGCTGTGACAACCCTTCTCCTCCACAGGATTGCATACAATCCTTGTCCCACAGTGACACCTAAATCATTCACACACTTAATGCAATATGTTCCCCAAAGATACTGCATGTGGCTGTCACACTGTCACGTTGGTCATCAACAGGGACAGATCCCAGGGATGTCCATAGCTAAGAGTCCTAATCACTGACCAGTGGGTTCCATGCTTCCTCAGGAAGGCACTCCCAAATGTCTGAAACCTATAGCCATTCTTATCCCAGACAAGCCTCCCACAGTTAATTATAGATTAGGATTTGTAGTGTGTGAAATTGTTCTTAATTTATCCTTTTGAAATTGCTTAGATTTCAAATTGATGACACCTCTTTAGTTATTTTGGGCCAAATACAGACAGATGAGGATTACCAGAAACCCACTGAAGTTTGTGGAGCGTAAAGAATTGGAGACAGCTCAGTATTTAGCCTGTGCCACAGAATTATTCTAATGTATTGCCACAGAATTATCTGAAGAGAGTAAGAGGAGATCATGTTCATTATCATTACACAAATACAAAAACATCTTTAAAGTTTCTTCCTGGCTTCAGTGTGAATATTTTTGAGTATTTCATCTCTCCTTCCCACCCCCAAAACCTTTATTTTTCAGTTAGACCCATTCTGTATGTAGAAAATCTTTTCAACAAATAACTTCCAAAGTAATGACAGTTTTTGCATTACTCTTCTCGATCCCATATAAAGCTACCTAGAATAAATATTCTGATATGATTTTAAATATCTCAGAACATTTCTTTGGATTTTCATTGTACATATTTAAAAATTAACAGTGAATCTGACACTTTCTTTTCCTACTCTTTTTCGTTACTTATCAGTAATTAAGGCCTACCAAGGATTATTTTAATCACCAAATTGCTGGTGCCTACTTTAAAGACAGCGCTTAGATTATTTTAGTTAAAGCGCTTGCTTTAAGTATTTGGTGACGTCTTCGCCCTTGACTCATACTTTTAAACAAAGGACAAAATTCTTCTGTCTGAGAGATCCTTTCACTCAGCTTTAGACTTATTGTACATCTGACTGATCAGGGAGTTATGTGTTTCTTTCCTAACACAAACACATACTTCCAAAGGGGTAGCCATGTTAGTCTAGTTCAGGAAAATAAACAAGGAGTCTGCTGGCACTTTTAAAGACTAACAAATGTATTTATCCATGAACTTTCATGGGAGAAAATCCCACTTCATCAGATGCTTTGAAGATGGGGAACTTACAGAATGGGAGGAAAATAAATGCAGGGGAGTGTAAGTCATAGGATCAAGTCAGGCTGTAACAGCAAAACAAAGCAGATGTTAAGATTCAAACACTGGGGACCAGCATATAGAGGAAGGTGAGGTCAAATCACCTGTTATAATGAGGAAAAAAAATCCTTTGTACCTGTTTAACCCTGAGGCAACAGAATCAAGTCTACATATGAATTCCAGTTCATGGATCAAACAGGCTATAAAAGAGTTTGAAAGATCTGCTCTTACTAAACACAACGCCAATATTCACTCATCAATATAGCCCCAGATTTGAACTAGCTAAAATTGTGTTCACTTTATAAATGTTCTATTAATCGGGCTTCCATGTGCAGAAAGGCTCCTCTATGTTTTTCCTTACCCAAAAGTAAGCTCTCATGGTTTGGCCCACATTTATGTTTCTGCTACATTTGAGTTTCTTCTACATTGGTATGTTCTAGACAATGATTTTAATGTGTCACAAAAAGGCCACAAATCATGTAGCTTCTGTGCACTTTTGTAAATAATGTTTATAGTAGCCAAGATGACTGATTTAAAAAAGCAAGCAATAGGATTTTGTGGCATTTGCCCTTTCTTGAGAGGCATGCCATATGTCACAAGCTACAAATCATTTCTGAGTTTTGGATGAACAATTTAGGTACTGATTTCTCCTCCAAAACTTCATACAATTATAGAAATTGGTGATATAGATGATTAGGCAGGTAATCTAGTCCATCTGCTGGCAGCGCTGATAAGTCACTGCATTATGTGATATGATATGATAATGTAGCACAGTAAAGAGTAGAAGTAATTTTTTTTTCAAACTTGAGTGACCAAAGTTACATCACAAAAGCCATATTTTTTTATATTTGGGTATCTATAAAAATGGCTTGAATTTTCTCTATTATAATTTTCTTCTATTAAAAAAAAATCTATCCCCTTAAAGTCAGAGATGAACTAAGATAAATTTTGCCTGCTACTTTAATCTAGTAAATATAGGGTTAATTATTTCTGGATCTGAGTTAGTTAAAATGCCTTATTTAGTTGCCCTACACTTTTTAGGCACCCAAGTTTGAAAATGTTGATCTTAGTCTCTTAGTCAACTGAGGAAATGATTAGTGAGAAGTGTGCTATGTTTGAAGCTAGTAGACACAGTTTTGATTTCTGTCACTCCTTGGGAATTGTTTCTTTCTTTTATCCAAAGTGATAAGGCAATCCAAAGAGGTGCTTCATGATTTTGCAATACAAAACTCTCTTGCTATAAAGGAAAGAATAAAGACTTCGGAACTCAAGTTCATTTTGGATTCCTAGAACAACAGCTGGATGATTTTGTGTTCATAAACATTGCCATTTTAGCTTGCTCCTATATCTTCTGGGCTATTCAATGGGAAATGTTAGCCATTTATTTCATTGCAATAATGTGACATTTCAGATGTCCATAAATACTTTTCTGCATGGATGAACTGAGAGGGATTTATGACAATTATTGTTCAGTGTAGAATGATTCAGTGCTGCCTACATTAGGGATGAATTCAGCCTACTATAGAAAGCACATATCTAACATATGTGTAAAAAAAGACAAGGTGACAGTCTTCTCCCTTGTAGCAATACAGAGAAGGCTGAGTTGAGTATTGTTCAGAGAACAGGATGTAAGAAGAATGTTCAGTGGACAGGGATTCTGGAGTTTAATTCAAAGCTCTGTTACAGACTTCCTGTAGACATTGACCAGGTTACTTACACTCTTCGTGCATCCAGGGCACATCTATAAAATGGGGATAAAAATGCAATTTTGTTTGCATGTCACCTAGCACAATGGAGTCCCTACTTCTGATGGGACCTCTAGGTACTATTGCAATGTAAAGGAATAATAATCAATAGAGTGAGTGGTGAACTTTACTAAGCTGAATTGAGTCTGGTTTTGTGATTCTACCAACCGAACCATAGAAGACATGAGAATGAAAGCTAAAGAGTGACTATAAGACACGTTAGTGAACAGCAGACCTTAAATAGTCACTTTTCAGAGATTAATGGCATGTGTAAATCTGACAACAGGATTCTGTCAAAAGAGCTGCAGTGCGTAGTTGGTGAACTGAATTTCAGAGCTATCTGTTTAATGGGCAGGGTTTAAACACTATTATTTGCATTTCCCATGGTGACATTTTAAAGCTTTGTCAGCTTGGTCACTGAAATCCACATCCTTAGTTTTCTGAAGTACCACACAGAATTTTTTTGTCTAATTCTAGAAAATTATACATCATCTTTTCTCTTGCAGATTGTAAAAACTCAAAATTATATAAAAATGAATCTTTACAGATCTAAGTTATTTCTTGTACCTTTAGAAAAATCCCAAACAAATATTTGAATTCTGAAAATCCACAGAAGATATATAATATATGAAATGGTTTTTGATTTTGTGCATAACTGGTCTTGCATAATTAGCCTTCCTAGACTTGCTCCTGAACTCTTTACTTAAGCAAAAATCTCACTGATGTCAAGTTAAAAAATCTCACTGATGTCAAGTTATTTACTCTCCAAGCTCACTAAGCAGAGTTAAATAGTTCTTATGTAGGGTTAATTATTCCTTTTTCTGTAGTACCACATTTTATTTTTGGTGTGATTAAAATATATCAGTCTATACTTGGTAAATAATCTTCTGCCGAAACACCATTTTATAAGAAATTTTAGAATCCATTAAGATTAGTTTGAGTTATTAGTGGTATGTGGAAAGCCTGTATCAGTGTAATAAACTTTGTTGCACATCATGTGGATATTGAATTCTGTTGAGGTGAACATCAAGATTTATTGACCCCAAGTAATAAATATTGATAGAGTCAAAACTGAGATTAATACTTATTTCAAAGGTCAGTAAGTTGTGATGTTCACTGAAATGTGAAGTTCATATGTGCATTGTTAAAACATTCAGATTTTTTTGAGTGGCTAAATTTGGAAATCACTCTATTATGACCACAAATTTCCCAAGTGACAGGGTTTTTTTAAACTCAACTAGTATGTCACAGAAGGAAGAAGAGATCCAAAAGCAAAAAATGGCAACTCATTTCTGAGATGCCTATTGTGAGACAGATTTGCATATGCCTTCCGATTGGATCATTAAGGCAAAAAAAAAAAAAAAAATACAGAAAGACAGAGCTTTCTCAGGTTCTGGCCCAAAATACTAGAATGAACTCCTACAGAAACTAAGTACTTTCACAAAACTTGTCACCCCCTTTCATTCAAAGTACAAAGTGCATATCTCTTGCCTTGCTTTCACTAACAAGAACATGAGTGAGAGAGAATTTAAAAAAATCCACAGCAAAATACTCCCCTGCACACATTTCTCACCTGGTGATAATAAGAGAATAACCAGGTGACAGACATTAGTCTACCTCTACTCTACACATGAGGAGTAGGGTATATGAGGCTACTTGCTGTAGTGAGAAGCAGGCTGTGTCCACATGTATCATTGAAAGGATCTGGCAGTAGGGAAAGCTTCAGAAGCTCCTTGCCAGAGCCTTTCCTCACTGCTGAAGTCTGTCCTTGCACTGGGTGAAGGCTCCAGCTAGAAGTCGGCAGAACACTACACAATCAAAAAGAGAGTAGGCTGGAAGGCATGACTTGGGTGTGTGGAGATCTGTGTACTCAGGTACACAGCCGCATCCTTAATATGTGTATGTAATCTGTTCACCTATGCTGTGTCTCATCATCTATACTGTTACTTAAACTCGTGCTGTTCAAGGTACCACTGGGCCACTATTGTCACTGGCACCACCCATCAGCTGTTCAGGGCCCACAGGCACATATGCTACAAACTGCAGGAAGAAGCATCTACCATATAGCCTTAGTCAGATTGCTTCATGCAGTACTGGAAGGAGCTCCGAAAATATCATAGAATCATAGAAGATTAAGGTTGAAAGGGACCTCCAGAAGTCATCTAGCAGGATCAAACCTAACTAAATCATCCCAGCCAGGGCTTTAACAAGCCTCACCTTAACAACCTTGAAAGAGGGAGATTTCACCACCTCCCAAGGGAATCCATTCCAGTATTTCACCATCCTCCTTGTGAAAAAGATTTTTGAAATATCCAACCTAGACCTCCCCCAATGCCACTTGAGACCATTGCTCCTTTTTCTGTCATCTGCCACCACTGAGAACAGCTTAACTTCATCTTCCCTGGAATCCCCCTTCATATAATTGAAGACCGTTATCAAAGACCCTCTTATTCTTCTCTTCTGCAAACTAAACAAGTATAGTTCCTTAGCCTCTCTTCATAAGTCATCATTTTCATTGCCCTCTACTGGACCCTCTTCAATTTGTCCATATCCTTTCTGTATTGGGGGGCTCTCCAAACTGGACTCCACACTCCAAATGTGGCAGCACGAATACCAAATAGAGTGGAATAATCACTAAAATCTCCTGGCAATGCACCTACTAATGAAGCCCAATATGCTGCAATATGGCGATGAGTATGGTATAAGAACCTGATAGAACAGAATAGCAATACTCTTGCTGAACTCAAGTTAAGTCAATCAAGATGCAGTTATTTACTTATGTGAATTGATTGGCTAATACTATGGCTGGTGAAAAAATGGGAATTCTTTTCCTTGGAAAATTTTTGAATAAAAGAATTTTCATTTCAGTTGAAATCTTCTCCAAAATGTTCTAGTTATTTTTGGATACAACAATTTGAAATTGTTTCATTCTAAATCTATTTGAAATGATTTTTTTTAATCAAATAGAATTGAAACCAATACAAACACACAAAGTTTGGGGAGTGAGGTCATTCTTTCTTCCTTTAAAAGAGTTTTATTCTGAGCTCTTCCTATTGCTTTGTTCATGAACTTTTCTCTAGCACTTAGCCACTGTTTCTTGGTTTCTCTGTCAGCAAAACAAGGATGATATTGCCTACTTACCTACCTCTATAAAGAGTAGTCCCTTTTCAAAGTGAATTGGGAGCCTAAGTTTTTAATGACCCTTTGTAAATCCTGGTATAAAAGTTCTATAAGTATTATTAATGAACAAGTGAAAAAGTGGCTGAAGACACTTTCTGTTCAGTTCTCCTATGTTTTTATCTGCAGTTTATTGTAAAATTAATACATATACATTTTTCCTATACATCCTTTGGTTTTTTGTTTGGTCAAAAGATACTTTAATATACAAATCTTAATACACTTGTATTTCTAAAAGCTGTTATCAGTCACTAGTAACCAAATCCCTAGCAAGCTGATTAGCTCACAAATTTGACGTATATAGAAATACACTATAATTTGTGCATTAGGGTTCTCATGGTGACTATAATATCTTATGCAGTAAATATTGTAAATTAAAGTCTCAGACATTTCAATAGGCAGCTAAAGCAATGGGGAATAACTAAGATTCAGATTCTGTCACAAGTATATTTAATAAAAGTCAGGGATTGGTCATTGCCAATCATCAAAAATTCACAAAAGCTGTGACCCTTCCCTGACTTTCACTAAAAATAGCCTGGAGCGGGGAGGACAAACAGCCATGTTGGGGCTTACAGCTGCTTCAGCCCCACCCGCCAACTCAGCTGCTTTGGGGACTGGGCTGCTGATCAGCTGTTGGGGTCCCATCTGTTTGGAGTGTCCCCAGGTGTCAGCCGCTGCCCGTCAGCTGTTTGGGGTGTCTCCAAGAGGCAACTGCCAACATGTGCCAGCAGCTGTTAGGCAACCTCTGGGCAGCAACTGCCAACAGGGGGTACTCTGGCAGCTGAAGGGCTGACAGCTGCTCCAGCTCTGCCCCAGAAGAAATCACAGAGGTCCCAGCAAGTGATGGACTCCCTGTATTTGACAGAATTATATTCTTAGGAGGAACATATCAGAGTGTTTGAATTATTTCCCTTAATTTATAATATGACTTAACAAGACATCACATCATAAAAGAAATTAAATTTTAAAATTGCATGAAAATAACATTCATTGTCTAAGTTTAATGAATTAACACAAGAAAATTGAAGATTAACCCTCTGCTGATTAAAATGTGTCTAGTTATTGCAGTTCATATGGTAGATAAAATTACCCAACGTCCTGAGACTGAGTATCATAGTAGTTTCAATGCACAGAAAAGAGAAGAGTTAAAGCTGGAACATAAAGTTTAGCTTTGAATTTTCTTGCTTTTAATGTTAAGTCAGACACAAGTGCACATTTTGTATTTGATTCTGTTTAAATTAACAGCAAAAATATTTTAAAATACATAAGAATCAGGAAAACTGCCAAATAAACCATGGGGTCACTGGATGATTAAGGCACTAAAAGAGCACTCAGAGAAGACAAGATTATTGCAGAGAAGCTAAATGAATTCTTTGCATCAATCTTCACTTCAGAGGATGTGAGTAAGATTCCCACACCAGTCATTTTTTAGGTGACAAGTCTGAAATGTCCCGGCCAGACTGAGATGTGAGTAAAGGATTTTTTTGAAACAAATTGATAAATTAAACAGCAATAAGTCACCACGATCAGATGATATTCACCTGAGTTCTGAGGGAACTCAGATATGAAATTGCAGAAATACTAAATATGATATGGCTCGATGTCTGGTTGGCAACCGGTAACGAGTGGAGTGCCCCAGGGGTCGGTCCTGGGGCCGGTTCTATTCAACATCTTCATTAATGATCTTGATGATGGAATAGACTGCGTGCTTAGTAAGTTTGCGGATGACACCAAGTTGGGGGGAATGGTAGATACTCTGGAGGGCAGGGACAGGATCCAGAGAGACTTGGACAAATTGGAACACTGGGCCGAAAGAAACCTCATGAGGTTCAACAAAGACAAGTGCAAAGTCCTGCACTTAGGACGGAAAAATCCCATGCACTGCTACAGGCTGGGGACCGATCAGCTAAGTAGCAGCGCTGTAGAAAAGGACCTGGGAGTTATGGTGGACGGGAAGATGAATATGAGCCAACAGTGTGCCCTTGTTGCCAAAAAGGCCAATGGCATATTAGGCTGCATCAGTAGGAGTATTGCCAGCAGATCGAGGGATGTGATAATTCCCCTCTATTCGACACTGGTCAGGCCGCATCTGGAATACTGTGTCCAGTTTTGGGCTCCCCACTACAGAAAAGATGTGGACAAATTAGAAAGAGTCCAGCGGAGGGCAACAAAAATAATTAGGGGGCTGGAGCACATGACTTATGAGGAGAAACCGAAGGAACTAGGCTTATTTAGTCTACAGAAGAGAAGACTGAGGGGAGATTTGATAGCAACCTTCAACTACTTGAATGGTTGCACCAAAGAGGAGGGAGCTAGGCTGTTCTCGAGGGTAACAGAGGAGCAATGGTTTCAAATTACAGCTGGGGAGGTCAAGGTTGGATATTAGGAAAAACTTTCTCACTAGGAGGGTGGTGAAGCATTGGAATGGGCTATCTAGGGAGGTGGTAGAATCTCCATTTTTGGAGATTTTTAAGGCTCGGTTAGACAAAACCCTGGCTGGGGTGATTTAGGGGGAGAGGTCCTGCTTTTTAGCAGGGGGTTGGACTAGATGACCTCATGAGGTCCCTTCCAACCCTATGATTCTATATGAAACCTATTACTTAAATCAGCTAGGAGGATAGCTAATGTGATGCCAGGGTTTTTTGTTGTTGTTTGTTTGTTTGTTTGTTTGTTTTTTAAAGGCTCCAGAGGTGATCCTAGCAAATACAGGAAGGTTAGGACTAACACTCGCACTAGACAAATTGCTTGAAACTATAATAAGAATAGAATTCTTAGACATATAGATGAACTTGATTTGTTGGGGAAGAGTCAGCATGACTTTTGTAAAGAGAGATTATGCCTCACCAATCTTAGAATTCTTTGAGGGAAGTCAACAAATGTGGAAAAGAGTGATCCAGTGCATATAGTGTAGTTGAACTTTAAGAAAGCCTTTGACAAGGTCCCTCATCAAAGGCTCATAAGCAAAGTAAACACTCATGGGATACGGGGGAAGGTCCTTTCATGGATCTGAAACCGGTAGAGATAGAAGACAAAGGACAGGAATAAATTATCATTTTTCAGAAGGGAGAGAGGTAAACAGTTGTGTCCCCCAGGGATCAGTACTGGGACCAGTGTTGTTCAACATGTTATAAATGATCTGAAAAAAATCAGTGAAGAATTGGGTGACAAAGTTTGCAGATGAGACAAAGTTTCTCAAGATAGTTAAGTCCAAAATTGACTGAGAAGTGGTACAAAGGAATCTCATAAAATTGAGTGATTTGGCAACAAAAAGGTTGATGGTTAATGGATTTCTGCTACTTTGTAGGATAAAGCCACATACTTACTTAATGGTGTGCCCGATGGTTCAGTTGTAGCCTAGTTATCCACACTGGACAAATCCTGCTGGCCTTGATCACACAGATAACCCCATTAAAATCAGTGGGGTTGTTTGTGTGAATAAATGGAGTGGTTTTGACCAATCAATGCATGGCTAGGGGGTGCCAATAAATACCTTATGTGACTGGCCCCACCTACCGCCAACTCTCACCACCTTCTCTGGTTTTTTCGTTTCTCTTTCTTGTGTTCACCTGCCTCAGCCTGATGGCAACTCATTGGTGGTAAACACCTCTGTCCAGACCCACTAACCAAGACTGAGGTATATGAATTCTAGCAACTCTTTACCCTTCAGCACTTTTTGTTAGAGGGTATAGCAGTGGTTCCCAACCTGTGGCCTGGAGACAAAAGTGGCCCATAAGGAGATGGGAGGTCAGTGCTTCTCTCCCCATCCCCTCCGGCTGTAGCAGAGAGCACAGCAAAGTGCTCTGCCTAGGTCCATAAGTGCTGCCTAGGGACCCAAATGGAGTGCACAGGATTAGAGAATACATGTGGTTTTCCTGCTGCAGTCAGGGAGACGGGAGATCAGCTTCCTTGCTGAACTCTTTCTGTCTGGTTGTAGGGGGGAAGGAGCATGCGGCTGCTGGTGGCACTTCAGGGTTGTAAAAATAATATTTGTGCCTCTCAAGCCAAAAAGGTTTGGAACCACTGGGTTATGGTGTTTTTTTCCCTGGTCTTCTCTGGGTGAAATTTCCCATACCACAGTCCTTCCATCCTCTTCACCAAGCTATAGAGAATCTCCATTACACATTCTTCCCCACCTCCCACCCCCCCACCCGTCTAATCTGCAAAAAAGCCTTTTTGACATTGTGAAGGATGTACTGAATGCCACTGCATAAAGCGACCATTGTCAGTGCATAGCCTGAGTCTAGTACAAAGTTACTATTTAAAAATCTTACTACACTGAAGTGCAAGAAAGAACATAATATAATTAACAATCAATAACCCTAGCTATTCAATGAATCAGTTTGCTTTTTGTGAATATGTGTGGGTGGCAATTTGGCATGAGCAATGGGTCTTATGCTGCAACTTGTGGGCAAAGCTTATAAGGAGCATGGGGGCAAGTGGAAAATTCTCTGCTTGGAGCCTGAGGAACAACTTTAAGCCTCCCAAAGCATGGTCTTTATCTGAGGTGATTCTGTGGGACATGGGATGGAGGGGAGACAGGAGGTACAGCCACAAGGTAACACAGGAGCTTCTCCCTCCCTCCCTCCTCTCCCACACCTCACCCTTAATGTTGCTGTTAGTAGTCACCCTGGGCTTGCAGATTCCGAGGTCAGTGCCGATCCTTGCCACCCAAACCTCTGTCATATTAGGGAGACTGCAGTCGAGGGACCTGTAAATTACCATGTATGAGGGATTACATTATCTATTATTTGTGGTATGAGCAGTTGTACTGAAAACTAACTCCATCTCTCCAAGTGACTCTCACTATCAGTCTCCTGAGGGTGACAGAGGTGACTAGGGAGCAGATGCTGCGAGTGTTTGGGTATAGACCTGTCCTTATGTTGCTAGGCTGTGTACCACAATAATACCAGCAGAGTTAATCCTGGAGTCGTATGGGAAAATGTCTTACCATGGTGGAAGAAATAAGGCAGTCCTCCCCAGAAATGTTCTGCAAAGGATTGCAGAATACTTTCAGGACAGTTTCCTGGAGAACTCTATGGAGAATTCCCAGGCCATTACTGTGTACATGAAGTCTTCTCTGGGGAGGCACTCTCTGCGTAGCTGGAGTGGCCACTGGGAAGCAGTGGGAAGCATTTTTTTTTAATACTAAACATAAAATATAAGAGCATTCAATCCCTACAGTTTGATTGCAATTGAATGCTCACTAGAGGTAGCTTCCCTGGTATTACATTGAGTCACACACTTTCCTGTATTACATGTGACACTGCTGCATGTCCCTGGTATAGCCCTTCTCCACCATGCTCTGTGCAATCTTTTCATAGATGTGTATGTTTCTATGGCTGGATCCGAGCTGTGCCTGCACAGACTTTTCTCTCCACAGACCAGTAAGGGCCACCATTTCCACTGTACTCCCGGCTGGAGCATGTTTGAGGCATTGAGTCACCATGCTCATCTAGGCTGGATAACTCTCCACACTGATGAAACAGGAAATTGAAATTCAAAAGGTCCTAGGGCTTGAACAGAAGTGTTGTTTCTTCTGTACCTGGCTACTGTGGCACGGAGTTGAAAACGATCTCCAGAGTAGTCACAGTGGAGCATTGTTGGACATATCCTGGGGGGGCAATTCAGCTGACTTACACAACTCTTCATCTACACTACATCTCTGTTAACCCATTAACATTGACTTAAGTGCTATGCCTGTTAATGTAACAGGTGAATTAGGTTAGCGGAATGGACATGGTAGTGTAGATGCAAATATTGGTAAGTCAACATAAGGCAGCTTCCATCACCCTAACTTTACAGTGTTGACCAGGTCCTTCCTTTCTCCAAGAAACATGAATTATAACCAGGTCCCCAGACTCCCCCATCACATCTTATTTATAGTGCAGCCACCTTTCTGTAAGTATGAGGTTTAGCAAGGAATCCTGAATGAAGACTGAGAATCTTTAAAGACAACATATCAAGGCCTGAGGTAGCTGGAGTTTTCAGGAAAAGGTGAAACAGTCCTTTGAGATACCGTGGTCTATGGCCAAGCTTGTGATAATTTCTAGCTACAAATTTATAGCTAACATAATACTATTGGACTACAGGAATTATGTGCAATTCATATATATACACACACCAGAATGGCTGGATTGCCCTTAATTTATACTCTGCTTTCTGAAAAATTAAGGATTTTTAAAAATTATGCAGTAAGATAGTGACCAATACTCAGAGCTTCCCACAGACAAGTCTCATTTCCAGAAAGTTATGTGGGCATTCTGATGTGTATGTGAAATTTCTGCTTGCCAAACCCATACAACACTAAACATTTGCACACACTGAAATAGTCACTAGACTTTGGGATGGGCACCCTCCCTTACCCACTATTTCTGGTACCTCCCACCCAATGGAATGAAGGGAAATAGGACTCACTAATGAGAGTCTTCTGTGGCTGCCAGGAAATGGCTGATTCTGAAGGTACAGGAAGTAGAAGTGTTCATCTTTATTCCTCTTGGAGGAGAGGACTCAGTGCAGCAGCAGCAGCAGCAGCAATAGCAATACTAAATATCTGCATTTAACAACAGTGAGCTACTGAAATTGTGCTACATTTGCTCTTCTCTGGGTTCATTGCAACTGTTTGGGGACTAGAGAGGATGGATACCTTGCCTCATTAAGCTGTTAACACCTACCAGTGCTGATGGGTAGACTGCAAGAATCAGGTAAGAGTACTCAAAAATTAGCAGCCAGTTTGATGGGGGAGGGGAGCACTCAGCTATGCAATGCTCTAGCTCCCTGCTAGCCATTCTGCTACCATAACACTGGCTGTCACCCCTTCTAGTGCTTAATATTGACCACTGATGACTAAGATTCTCCACTGCTTCTGCACCTGTTATACCCGCAGGCCAGTGGTGTAGGTTAGTGTGAAGGGAACTTGATGGAACTACTTAGTGTTCCAGAGACAAGGGAGCTATCATCACCTTTATTTATGGAATGATTAGGAACAAGTGACTGGGAAAATCTTATATTGTACTCTGAATTTCCTGAGATTTGTGGGCATTGAGACCTCCTGCGGAAGTGAGTGCCAAAGGTGTGGGCCAGGGGCAGGGAATGTTCTGTCTCCTCCTTCTATTGTGTTTCATTCTTTTTCAGGAGGTATATCACTGCTGAGGGGAATCAAGGAAGGCTAGGCTAATCACATGCAATATGTTGAAAAATAAAAGTCTAAGTTAAAATGTTTGCAGCACTGTTACAATTATAAAAGTAAGAGTAAAAAGATAGCAGTGATGATGTGTGTACATGTATGTGTATGTTTTGAAAGGCTGAGAGGGACTACTTGACCTTGAAGTGAAGAATTAGGGTTTGGGGGATCAAGATTTTCTTTGCTTCAGATTGGAATAACATTTTCAACACCTCACAATCCTTCAATTGCCTTTCTTGACCTCTCTGGGAATCACAAACCATCAGTTGACAAATCCTGGTCATAGGGTACTCAAGTGGGCACTTAAGTACAGAAATATTCATGTTGGGCACCACAACCCCCCGCTGAGATACCAGATGAAGGCTCTGCATTTAAAAAAAAAATGGGC
This sequence comes from Pelusios castaneus, assembly GCA_007922175.1. Classification (NCBI taxonomy): domain Eukaryota; kingdom Metazoa; phylum Chordata; order Testudines; family Pelomedusidae; genus Pelusios; species Pelusios castaneus. The sequence continues at coordinate 30,361,630 of ML685767.1, forward strand.
TAGGCATATTGGATTAACTGAAATTGCTTTAAGTGATTAATGCACATAAAAGCTAGGGTGGTAATTTATTCTAAAGTGAATGAATAATATACAAAAATATAAAGACTACACTCAGCAGGAAGGCAGGCCTTGAACATAATGTATGGATTAAGTGTCAGAATAACAGCTAAAATTTAAATGTAGCTTCAACGTTAAGGATTTGATACGGCAAACTTTTGCCTACTGAACCAGTTTTTACTCATGAGTCATCTCGTTGCTCTCTTAAAATCAAATATGGAAACATTTTATATTGCCATAGAATTTTAAAAAGACTGCTGAAATAATGTATCTAGAATGCTTTTATTAGAAAATGGTTTATGATTAAAGAATTCAAGACTAGAAACGAAATATTCTGTGTAAGTGTTGAGAGACTACATAATCTGTAGAGGGTAAAAGTTTGCTATGCACCACATCCACAAAGAAAGGAAAAATGTCATAAGGTGGACTGAGGTCTCTAAGAAGGAACTTGTTCAGCTCACCTGTTCCTTAGTAGCAGCCTCACAGGATGGGATCTGATAACAGACCCTAGGGAAGGATTAGGGCCTAAAGTTCCATTTGAACACTGTGAGCCTGTGGAAAAACTCCAGGCAGATATTCTTAGGAGTTTCTGCAGAGCTGAAGAACAGGGAAAGACTTGAGTCAGGAAGGCCTGAGACTGGATGCTCAGGAGAGAGCAGGGTGGATTTGAAGGAGTTCAGTGAGTGCAGAGTGTAGAGAATGATTTGTGATGCTTATTCAGGGCATCCAGAGTTGAGTCACTTTGTTGCCACTTGCCTCCTGTGTGAGGGGGCTCTTCCCTGTCTAACCTGGGTGTTAGAACATAAGTACATCCATACTGGATCTCATGAATGGTTCATCTAGCCCAGTATCCTTTCTTCCAACAACGGTGAATTCCATGTACATCAAAAGGAAGGATAGATGGATGGATGGATCTTCCTGTTATAAGATTTTCTTCATTCTCTATATGTCCAGCTCTGTCAGGTCTCCTTCACTTGTGGGGAATGTGGGTTGCTAGTAATATAATCACAATCATATTTTGTTCTAAATTACTTTAATTCTCTTGCAGTGAACTGTCCATCACTACTCATTCTGGAATACTGAAGCAAACAAAAAATTTTCAGTAACACTGTGGCATGTTATGTCTTTTAAGTGCACTATTTCTATATACCTGGGGAAAAGTCCATAAAGATCAAGCAATGATATCCTCTTAATTTGTGGAAATCTGAAGCTACTATTTTCCAAAGTCTCTCTAGTAGCAGTATTTGTACGCTGTAGAGTTTAGCATTGTCTCTTAAATTGATTTGTACTCAATCAAAATTCCAGTATCATAAAGTTATTTTACCTCTCAGTAGGCCTATCATGACTGCCATGCTGTGGCTGAGAAGGCTGTTGGTTTGTGATCTTTTAATTTCATACAACGACAAAAGCTAAGCATTCACAGTGTAAGCCCTAGTCTACACCGAGGGCTTAGGTCAACATAATGCTGCTGACTTCGACCTTCTATTGCCTGCTTACAAACTCATGTGGCTGGAACAGCGAATTAAGTGCTGCTGCAAGTTGGCTTTGTAACTCCACCCTGCAGGAGGTGTAGCGTTCAGTGCAATTTTAATAACGTGCTTTAACAGCAGTATGTACTGAGAGCAGTGTAATGAGATGTTAATGGACTCCAGGACCTACCCCAGAATTCCCTGTTCTTTCAATTCTCTCTTTCCTGATTTGCTGCACATTCGTCAAATCAGCAGGAAATAGCTCCTCCCCTCTCTGCAACCCCGGAAACGCTTGCATTCCATTTCCTGCTTAGTCAGCACGTGGAGGGCTTTACAGTGTTACAGCCTGCACAAAGTAGGAATTAGTTTGGTTGATGGCTTCTAGCAGAGGAGTAGTGCCATATGGGGGGTGGAGGATACATGGCCCCTGGGCACTGGGCTGCAGGGGAATGCCAGGCTGGCCCTTCACAGGGTGCAGGAGGAAAGTCACAGGAGACTCTGAGCAGCAAAGACCCTCCTGCATCCCTCCCCTGTTGTGAAGGGCCAGCCCGGTGGTCCACCCCCCAAGGTGGGGGGGGGGGGGAAGAGAGGGCTGCCCCTCATCAGAGCCAGCAGGATGGGTAAGTGCTGGGAGGTGGGGACTACATTGGGCTGGCCAGGCTGGGCTGCTCCTTCATGGAGAGCCAGAGGCTAAGATAGTTGGGTGCTGCCTCCTGGGTCCTAGTGCTGGAAAGGTTCCCTTTTTATGCGAGCTGGGCTGCCCAGCATACATAGAAATGAAATTCTTCCAGCACTAGGACTCAGGAGGCAGCATCGAACTGCAGAAAAGGAAAGGAAACTACATGGTTCTCATCCAGGGGACCCCCTCAACACCTCCCTCCCATGTGTTGTGAAGGGCCAACCCGTAACTCCCCACTCTTCCCCTACCCAGGCAGGGGGAGGGGGATTATAACGCTTCCCTTCTCCAGGGATGAGCTGCATCAGGGAACAGTAAGTCAGTTCCCCGCTGCAGGCACAGACCCCCCTCCTCAGCACACCACTGAGGGCAGCCTCAGTAACGTTGCATGTTTGTGCAGTGTGAATCTTGATGTGCTACTGGAAATACTGTAGAATAAGCCAAGATATGTTTGAAATGCTGTCAATAACATTGCAGAGCTGAGCAGGCTCCATCCCTGAAGCAGAGATAAGTGGAGAGAAAAGCATTTCCTGTTTATTTCTCTGTGAAAAGAGAGGGGGTGGGGCCATTGTATAATGGGAGGACAGCTGATTTCCCACAAGCTGCAGTGCTTTGTTGCACTGTGGGACACCTACCCACAATGCAATGCTTCTAAAGTTGAAGTAACAGCTAGCAGTGGGGATGCAAGAAGCTGGAGCATGGAGTGTAGTATGGACACTCTCCTCCGGTTTTATTAGTTAGACATATCAATGTCGACTTTAGATGGCGCCCAAGTGTAGACATACCTTTACTTGTTTCTATGGTGTACTGGCCCATGCAGTTCAGAGACCAGAACTAATCAGAGCTATATCAAGTGACTTCAGCTCAGCGGTGGTGGGGAGATAAAAGTGATTATAAGTCCTTTCTGAAATTACTGATATCTACTCCTGAGTCACTTTTAAAGTCAGTAGTCTTGGCATCAATATTCAGTTTCACTCTCCAAACAGGATCTGTATCCTCAGTTATTAGATCACAGAAACAATGGCTTTTGATTATCTATCTGTAATGAGTCAACTTCCTACTTTCTTTGGTGCAGCAAACAGCTGCAAAATGTTTATATTTAGTATGTTTATTACATCTTGTACATCTAACTACACAAGTATCATTTCTTGGGATGTCTCTTTTTTTTCCATATCTTGTGCATGTAGGCTGGAGTATGTCTCTCTTAGCCTGGGAGTTCTCTCTCCTTGCCTCGAGGTTGTATGGTAATGACTTTTAACAGTCATGCTGAGTCTCTATACTGCTTCCAAACTAGTTTCTGTTTTTTCCAGTTTGGCAAGTTGTTCTTGGTTTTGCTGTCTCACCAGCTCAAACTGCTTTGCTATTTGAATAGCTGTGTGAGGTGCTAAGTCTCTCTTTACGTGGAGCTGCTGTGAAAGGTTTTAACTGTTAACTCAATAAACAGCCTGCATGATATTTTTCATTTTTTGCTTTCCTCAAATCAGTTTCAGCCAATATATGTTGAGCTCTTCTAAAACATTCAACAATTTCCCCTGATTCTTGAATTTTCTGGTAAAATATGCTATTTCATAAACCACATTTCTCTGAATATGAAATATGCATCAAACATAACCATGACCCTTTCATAGTCATCGTGATGCCTGTCTTCAGTAAAACTGCAGGATTTAAAGATACGCTATGCCTGCTTCTCAACAACATAAATTAAAGAAGATTCCTGTTTATCTCCAGTTTCCTTTGTGAAGCTTGTTTGCAATGCAAAATACTGCTTCCAGTCTTTTTTGTCTTTACTCACCTCCAAGGTGATACCACCTCTCTGTCATAGCCTTCCTATTGCTTTCAAGTAGGTTTGGCGTTCATAGTTTTATCTTTGATGGTTTTCTAAGACTTTTCTGGCTTGGTGCAACAGTGGATAGTTGAACAATGCATTATGTAATTGGCTAGCCAGGGAGGGTGACAACTTCCTCCTGATTGAATGGGTCTTCACTGAAACATAGGATTTCTTAGTGACTCACTTTTATTCCAAGACCATAGGGACATAATTTGCAATATAGTTACTCTGTTCCTTAAATGGTATCAATATATATATTATTTGATATTTATAATTATTATGAATATAAGTTATATGCTTTCATTAGAGATCTCCCATGTTATCCATTATGGATAGGTTCCATGAAAACAGTGTATTAGATCTGGTGAGTTTGTCAAGTCTAAGACAGAAGTTGCATGTAAAGAACAGTGAACCTTTTGCCAGTTGGCACCAATACACCTCTATGTTACACTGAGTAGAGCCTCTGCAGTGCTGAAGAGCTGTGCCCAGCTCGGAAACTTGAAGACATATGGACCTCCGAAAGTAGCAGACTTTATTCTGAGTTTATTTTATGTTAATAACCCAGGCCCCAAGAAGAGACATTATTGTTGGATACAAGATTTTGTTACTGAGGAGACTGAATGAAGGGGAAACTTAAGCAGGGCACTGCAGAGACACCCAGGGCTTCAAGGGGCTTTTCAATAGATGGCTGATCCTGGTACAAATAGTATTATACACAAAGCATGGGGAGTGTGACAGGGCAGGAGTAGTGAAACTCTGCACCTGGCTCTGTTAGCCTGGGCTTGAGAGGCTAACCCTGAGCAGACAGCAGCTAGGAACTGATTAGGCTGCAGCAAGACCCTAGCCTGATCAGAGAGATCAGAAAGAGCTGAGGACCTGGCCCAAGAATTAAGCTGGTCCAGCACAGGAAACAGCCCAGCAAGGCAGAACAGTGTCTCTGGCAGCAGGCCTGAGGGAGCCCCCAGGCCAATTATCCAGCCCTGATGGAGGTACACTTTCTCACAATTGCAGGAGATAAAGGAAACTTAAATTAGTCTTTGGTGTTAGTGTGAATCTACCATTATTCTTCTTCAGCCATATAAGGGTTAGATTGTCTTTAGGACTACATGCCCTTTGTTAGACACAAAGTCTTTACTGTCAAGATTAGAATGTGTCATATATCATATTACCATATGATTGATGTACAAAATTTGCAGTTAAATATCCATAATCCTCAAGACTGTAGAATGTGATTGCTGATATTTTGAGAGGTTGGATTTGTCTAAATTGTCTGGTGGGAGGGTGAAGAATGGGTGGAGACAGCTATAAAAATAATAGTGTGTGGAACTGGTAGACAAAAGCACAGAATTTGACATGGGGAAGAACCAGGGTAAGATATGTGGAGCAATCTCTGAGGAGTCCTGAGTCAAGGTGGGGGAATATATTTATTTATCTGATAACAAATCTATGCATTCTATATAACTGTACATACAAAGCAAAACCAAAGTTACATACTTCAGCACAGATTTTAATTTTCCTGAAGACAGCCTTCAACATTTCCTTTTCTCCCATTTATACAAGGGAGAAATGAATGTATTGCTTTATTAATTTAAATCAGGCATTAAGATGGCAGCTTCCAGTTTCTGAGGTAAGCTTACTTGCCATCCTATGAATCAATAGCTTCAACAGACATCTTTTTAATATCTTATAGTGGGTTTTTTAACTTGTATATTGCAGAAATAATTCACCTATTAAAAATGTGGTGATAAATGGCTCCTATAACGAGAAAATTTAAAAACCTGGCCACTTTATGCAAAGTATCTAAGTGGCAGCCAAGCTCCTTTGAAAATTGACCTAAATAGGCTATTCCCCTCTTCTGTATTGTAAAACTGGACATAATGTAAATACTGCCCCTAGACTCTGATACGTTCTAATTTTGTGAGGCTTACAGGGGAGATATAGAAATACCTAAGGTAGATACCCACCTACTATATAAACAAGGAGTCCTGTGGCACTTTTAAATAAATAACAAATTTATTTATCGCATGAGCTTTTGTGAGAGAAAATCCCACTTCATCAGATGCTTGACAATGGAGAAGTACAGCTGAATAGGAGGCAAATAAATGCTTGGGAAGTATAAGTCATAGGATCAGGTCAGCAAATCAATGCAGTTGTTTAGATTCAAACAGTGGAGAACAGTATATTAAAGAGAGGTGAGGGAAAAAGGAAAGCAAAATTACCTTTTGTAATGGGGGGAAAAACCATAGTGCCTATTTAATCCTAAACTGGTGGTGTCAAATCTGCATATGAATTCCAATTCTGCAGTTTCTCTTTGAAGCTTTGATTTGTTATCCACCAAGTATATGTAATACTTAAGCTAAAGGCTTAACCCATTCAGCTTTGAGCTCTAATTATGCGATAACATTTCTATCATTGTCTTTGCTAGGCAATCTGATTTTTGTCTTCAGAGAGGCTCTGGTGAATGGAGGTATGTGTTTTGTGTCTAAAGATTACCTTACACAGCACAGAAAGTTTGAATGCATTAGCATTATATAGACTCCTTCAGGATATGTAGAGAAGTTCATGGTGTGACGTATCATTTCTGGAGGACTTTGAAACTGTTTCCTTTATGGCAGTGAAGTAGATCCAATATTTTTTAACTTAAAGATACAAGAATAGGCAAGAGAAAAAATGCAGCCAGGAGTTCCATGCACTATATTTCTGGGGGTATAGTATTTGGCATGTAACTAAATCTGATATAGGCAGGCATATGGAGTTAGTGTAGAATGAATGAATTGAATTATAAAGGTATGCACAAATATGCACACATAATTCTATCTTCATTCAAAGATTACTGCAAAGTTTCATTGACATTATTTAATAAAAATTTTCTCTTGTTAAAAGATATGTGAGCATTATACCTCATTTCCAGGAAGAACATCTCCTGTGCTAAATTTTGAAAATGTAGTTCCCAAAGTATAAAAATAAAAAAAATTATAAATACGCTAAACCCACTGCAGTTATTCAACAGCTATAATGTCCCATAAAAACGGAGATCTCCATGAAAAAATTCAATTATCAGGAAAATGGATTTCTTTAAAATAAAATACAAATAAAATACTCTGCACTCTTATGTTTTGTCTGGTTTTAAGCCAAAACAGATTTAAGGAGCTAAAAAAGAAAAAAAGATGACTCTCAAGGCCTCACTAAAATCATTCCTCAAAAAAATTATTATGCCATTTCTGTAAAACTTCCAGCAAAAGTAGTCTTGCTAATGAAACGATCTTACAAAGGGTAAGTCTAAGATAAAACAAACAAACAAAATTCACAATCAGCACTTTCATTAACTCCATGTTTGCCTTCTGAAATTAAGCTGTTTCATATTTATGTGAACAGTAAAGAAAAATACAGCTGAAATTTTTATTTGATTAAATTTCATGAAGCTTTTCCTTTATCACTGACCTCATTTCACATACAAAACTTGATACACATTCCCATAGTAAAAAAAAAAAAGGATACTATGGTGGCATCTACCAAAGAACAATGGAACTCTTCTATTACTAATACAGTCTGGAATAAATTCAATACAGCAACAATGTTATATGGTGTCTATATTCACAATAGCCAAGGTATAATGGCTTTCACCATAAAGTTTTGAGGGTTTTATGGGGTGAGATGTAGGTTCCTAATTTACAAATGGGTCAAATTAATTGTTATAATGAAGTTACGCAAAGGGTAAATTAGGTTCCCTATGAAACAAATGCCTACAGAAATTGCAGAACTTGAATCCTAGGCACCTCATTGCCCAACCCAAATTTATGGTAATGAAGAATTAACTCCCATAGTTGTTCATTAAGTAAGCACCAGTAATACATGTCTGGGTGGTGTGAGTTTGTCAGCACCATTCCACCATTATCCCCGACTTCACAAGAATGTTATACATTGTCATTATTTAATACAGATTATCTTTGATTGCAGCTAAAACAGTAATTTGTACACTCATATTTATGAACTTGTCTGATAGAAGTTGAGACTAATCTATTTATTTCAAAAAGAACTTAGCAGAATTTGTGCACATCTCTATTAGTGAAAGACTGGTGCATTAATCCATTAGTTCTCTTTTCCATTTGACCTATTTAGAGAGATTGAAAATGAATTAAACAAAGCATTAGAAACAACTGGCAGACGAAGCAGCACAGTTTGTTTCTTGGACTTAATGGGCTTTACAGCCTAGTATTAAGGATAAACATACCATACACCACATATGAATCACATAATGTATGTGATTTTCCTCATTTATGTAATTTTGTACTATATTAAACATTCGAAATGTGGCATAAGCAGGATTTTTTTCTGTTCTAATTCAATGACATCAAATCCAGTATCCCTGAGGTAAGGTTAAACAGGAGCCTGTATAGGCAGAGTTGAAATTCAGACACTGCAGATATAATCCATCTCCCTGACACATGCACTGCTTCATTGTGAGACTGCCAGACACAGTCTGCTGAGACGAGAATGTCACAGAATACCAAACTAGGAGGAGATGCAGCTTTATTCATCATTACTTTAATATTTGAATATCCATCTGGAGATCTATATGTAAAGCTATGGATAGACAGAGAAATAGAAATGCAGTATATGAATGTAGGTACTAATGTAGAAACATTCAGAGGAGACAATACGATATGTAGGAGATGATCACAACTACCTGAAAATAATTTGAATAGCTAATCAGGGTAATTGGTTCCATTTAAAGCAATAGTTTTGGTGCAGATGCTGACTCACCATTTCCAATGACTTGCCCATTTGCCTACCTCTACCAAATGAATTCTGAATTTCAATGACAGAGAGCCTGTAAGAAACGAATGTATTGCCATCGGAAGTGACAGATGCTGTAACAGAGAGAAAAAATAGCTCCTTTGTATTTTCCAAGTGCTACCAGTGTTTCAATTACTACCTAGCTACTCCCGCTCATGTATACATATCATGTTCCAAAAGAAAGAAAATCAGCAATTAAGCAATAGTCTAGGTAGTTGAAGCTCTACAATAGAATCAGCTGCCATAATGTCTGGGTTTTTTTTTTTCTCTAGCAGGAGGCAAAGATACATGAGTGTCAAGATAAATTATTATTATTGATCATTGCTTGAGTTTATATTTCATATAGGATCCCAAAGCATTTTACAAATGTAGATCCCAGTGCTGCAGGGAATTGACCACTTCCAGAGAATGGCTGAGCACCTTGCAAAATCAGGCCATATGCACTGGTAGATTCCCAGTGATCACTGAAATGCAGACCCAGATGTGATAAAAAGCAACAGCTATTAAACATGATACAGCTATTCAGATCAGGAAGGGACAGATACATTAGCAGGGTCGAACTACAGGAATATTTCGAATTTGGAATGAACAATGAGATTAATGCTTAACTTGTGAAAAGTTGCAATGGGAACATACAACAGTGTGATGCTGTGTTTAAGTAAGATGGCCTTTTGTATCATTGTTGCTACCACTGTTATGCAGTTGCAACAAATCTTATACAGAGTATGTCATGTCAAGTGTCAATAGAAAAGTGACAATATATGATCATCCTATTAAAATCATATATCATCACTGTATTTGAAGTTATGAATTTTGTCTATATATCTGCATCTCAAATGTGGTTGTTCCTGGGGAAACACCCGAAAGGTTGTTCATGCATCTCATGAAGTGGGATTATACCCACGAAAGCTCGTGTGATAAACAAATGTGTTAGTCTTTAAAAGTGCCACAGGACTCCTTGTTTGTTTTGCTAAACTAGACCAAGGCTATGTACACACTAAAGACTTGTCCCGCAATAAAGTTGTTGCAGGACAAGGAGCACATTATAATAAAACGTTTGCTGCCGTCTACACAGCACTCCTTGTAACGAAAAGGAGCGTTCACACTCTCCTTTGAATTTTTGTTACAAGGAGCAGTGCATGGTGGGCACCTATCCCACCATGCCATGGAGCATCCGCCAGGGTTCCTGGGTCCTCGTGGCAGTGGAGCTCCAGCCGCCGGGGTTCCCCTGTCTCCAGCGACAGTGGGGCTCCAGCTGCTGGAGTTCCCAGGAACCCTGGCAGCTTGAGCTCCACTGCCGTCAGGGAGCCCGGAACCCCAGCGGCTGAAGTCCCAGTGGGGAGACAGAGGATCCCCTTTGAGGCTTCCCATCTCTGCAGCAGACCCCCCTGTCAATTTCCCTGCTGCAACAGAGCAGGGAAATTGACATATTCCATTACTTGTCAATTGAAATCAACGAGTATGACAGCTCCCATGTCCCAGAGTGGCCTTGATTGGCACTCTGGGACATTTCCAGAGGCTGCTTAAGGTGGAATAAAATTATGTTACAGTACACACACACTCTATCACGCAACAGTCATTGCGCAATGATCGCTATGTCTCTCATCCAGGTGGTTTTATCGTTGTGGGACAACAGGGCTGTTGTCGCGCAACAAGGAGCATTCGTATGTGTATGGTTCTCGTGCGATAATGCTGTAGTGTCTCCAAGGCCTAACACAGCTATCCCCTTGGAACTTGTCACCCAAAAGGTATTTAACATCCAGTCTAGCCAGTCCATTGTGAATGAACTATTTAAGCTTGATGGCCCATTAAGAATACTTCACTCTAATAATGGACCATCGAAGAAACTCGTCCAACCCAGTAAGCCTTCCTGTTGATGCCTTTCACAGACATGGGTAATGGTTGTTTCTGTGAGTCCTCAAAGCATTTAAGACATGTGATATGCTCATGTGACCCTGGACTCCATTTTAAACCAGTACATTTTCAGGCACATGATAAAGAGTATAAAAGACCCTTGAAACATTTTCATTGTGCCTCTCTGAACTGTGGATTTACAACTAATAGGAGCATTTGAACTATGGACTGTGAACCTTCCACACTTTTGGAAGTTGCCAGAGAGATTTTACAAGCCAGCAATTTATCACATCATTGCTTTGATCCTGATTTATGAAGAATGAAAGATTACTTGTATGAATATGATCTACTAACCATTACTCTCTTGTTCTTTCTTTTATTATTAAACATTTAGCTTTTGTTACTAAAGGATTGGCACCAGTGTGATTATTGGGTAAAATCTGAGTTATATGTTGACCTGGCTGTGTGGCTGATCTCATGGGAACAGAAGAACCCTTTGTGTGATTAAATTGGTTTTCAGTAACCAATCATCACAGAGTCCAGAGTCTGCGTGCTGAAACGAGAGCTGGGATGCCAGAGGAGACTGCATTTTTGACTTCTTGTTGACCAATGTGGTGAGACAGAAGTTTAATTTTATTACTGACTTGGTATAATCAAAGGATAGAATAACCACCAGTCTGGAGTGAGTCTTCCCTATTTCTCAGCAGTTTGTCCTGAATCTGACATCCTCCCCTGTGACCCACTGATCCACAGAGACAAATAGGTGCAACCAAATACAGTAAAGTTCTGGGGAAGGGGATAAAGGCAAACTATAATCTATGGAAGTTAGTGTACATTTAGCTTTTACCTTGCACACATTAGGCTTCCCAAGGCTCTGCTTATTGTCCTGCAAATACCTTAGTTCTCCATGCAGCCTCTAAATCACTCACCACAAATTAAAATCCGTCCTCCGCCAGTGATCACCCTCTCCCAATCCAGCACATAATGATTTCCTAAACCAAACTCAGCTTCTGAACTCCTCTGTTTCAACTCTGTTTTCCCCCATGCCACCTCCTTTACCTTGACAATTCACCCTTCTGCACTGACTTTCCCTTTACTTCCCTCCTATAACCCCCTCTCACACATGCCCTGGCTTTCCAAATGCTCCATGCTACTCATGGGGAAGAATTTTCTGGTTGCTTCAGAGGTCTTGGGAAGGGGAGGTGTGACTGGAGAAGGCTGTGGGGTAACTGGTCTGTGAAATACTCCCTTGGCAACAAAAAACATGAAAAGAAGGAATAAGGTGAGTGGGAAGATCAGTGGCTTAGAGGGACAGTTGGCCAACCACATTCCTTGCTCTCCAGCATCTGATTCAGTGATGATAGGGCTTTTGCTGTGGGGTACAGACATGGAAGCTCTATCTGTTCTCTGCTATCCCTCTTTGTTGCTTGTTCATAAATATCCTCCCCTCAGCTATGTGAGTCAGTGAGAGGCTGGGGGAAATGTGGGGATACAGTATTCATCTGTGGCTTTTGGGGGACAGTTGCCTTAAAAGGTGGGGTAGAAGAAGGTGGAAGATTAGGCACTAAGGGAATGTGAGAATATCTGCTTTCTTTCTTCTCCCCCCATTGGTGGTTCTGGAAAAGAATATTTTTGCAGGAAAGAATGGGGGTCATCACCATGGTGAAAGGAAGTAATGGAGAGAGGAAGTCCTCTTTACTACCTAGGAGATGGGCCCAGACATGAGATTTTTTATGTCCACAAGTGGTTAATATCTGTTTTATACCGCATCTGAAGAAGAGCGACTCTGAAACACTGTCCTTAAGTCCATACTGTTGTACAGCTGCAGTACCAAGTAAGAATGAAGGGGGGGCCTTCCTGAATCATCACCATTGCCATTTCCTGGAGCACTAAGATACTCCTAAATCACCCTTCTGTCCTGACCATATTATGAAATTAGATGAGATCAAAGTATAAGTATGATTTGACATGCCAACACTTACATAGCCACCCATGGAAGTTGCTATTGTGATAGTAATATACCTCAGGAATTTTCATGACTTGTTCTTTATTTTTAATTCTGTTGTTTTTTAAGAAATGGGTTTGAATGAAATAAGAAGCAACCTGAACTTTCAGTTTAGTCTGAAAATGGAGTGTCTTTAAAATTATGAAAAAAAATGGAAATGGAAATATATATTTTCTTTTTGAATCTCTGCACTTTCTGGCTTTGGCTAGATGTGGAAGGGTGAAAATACAACAAGAAAAATCTGTGTGTGATATTGTTAACCAGCTCAAACTAAGTAGTATTGGAATCTCATAAGAAAGCTTAGTCTCTTTTATTTTTTGGCAAGATTTCCATTTCAATTTGCAGACCAAAATAGTTCAGATAAGCCTCCATACTTTTGGAAAGGAGATTGTTTGAGTTGGAATTTGACGAGCACAAATGGTATCATCCCCAGCTGTTAGATTTTTATTTCTTTTTGGCTCTGCAAAAAAAGGTTCTTTCTTTTCCTGAGGTTTTAGTTCTTGGTTAAGGAAGAGAAAAAAATATAATAATATTTATGTTTACTTCTTTGTATAAGAACATCTGAAAGCACATAGTAACTTTAATGAATAGAGATGATCAAACCCTTCCAAATTTTGAAAAATTCAGTGAGAAAAGGGAAATATCTTGCACAAAAAATGTGCATGAAAAATGACTCCTCTTTTTTGACCAGCTCTCTCAATGAAAGCAACTTAACACTTTTCTTGTAAATTAAATTTTATTTCAGGTATACAGATGGGAGATGAAAAAACAAAGAGGTTAAAACTTAAATTGCCCAAAGTAGCACCATCTCCAAATGAATCATGAGTGCTCACTATCTCCTCAAACTTTTCTTGTGTCCCTAAAGTTAGACCCATAAATTAATGTTAATTCCATAATACTGCAAACACTTAAGCATGTGTTTAACTATGACTCAGCTTGTAGTTTCATTGACTTAATAACATCAAGATGCAAGAAAGTTATGAAGAAACATGTCCTTTTCATCCTTCATCCACAGTGGTTGTGCCCACTTTTGGGATCTCTTGTGATGTCAGTAAGAATGCTGATATAAGTAAAGATATGTACATGCTTCAGCTAAAACCACAAGTTCTTAAAGTGGCCTCAAGTTTGAGTAGCTGAGCATCCACAAATTCATATGAAGTAAATGGTAACTGTGAGTGCCTCTGAAAGTCAAGCCTTTTATTTAAGTGACTAAATATATATTCAGGTCTCTAACTTTGGGTTTCCAAGCTTGAAAAGATTTGAATAGGCTCTAAGGTTGGTCAATTAGTTTTAGAAAGCATGACAATTTAGGTCTAAATTACTTCCTCAAGGTCACAAAAATCTGTGGCAGAACTGGATATAGAATCCAGGGCTCCTGGCTTCTAGCTTATGCTTTAACTGCAAAACCATCTGACTTCTTACAGTAGACCGCATTGTTGAAGTTTAATAGCAGAGGGGATTTTTCTCAAGTTGGTAGTTCTCCATTATGATCAGGTTGCTTCTCACAAGATAGAGAATCTGTTGTGAAGTTCAGGCAGTATATGATATAAACCAAGTTGCTGGTTTGAGAGGATTGAGAGAGGTTTGGGGTCCTTAAATATCTGAGTGGCAGAAGTGGATGGTGGTAGGATCAAAATATTGGGTAGTATGCATATTTTGTGACCTGCTGTTTTGGGGGGAATGGATGGGGAGTGGGATTAATAGGATATCATTAAGGAATCAGTGGAGTGATATAAGAAAGCTGAGGAAAGCACTGTGCTTAGATAGTCAAGAGAGTATAACTATTTGTATTTGAACAAGGAGTCCCATGGCACTTTTAAAGACTAATACATTTGATTTTCTCCCACGGAAGCTCGTGTGAGAAATAGACTTTTGACATTCATCAGACATTTGAGTGGGATTTCCTCCCATGAAAGCTCATGCAATAAATACATTTGTTAGTCTTTAAAAGTGCTACAGGACTCCTAATAACACAGCTACCCCTTTGATATTTGTATTTGTGGTCTATTACTGGCATGCTGGTGTGAGGAGTATAAGTTAAGTGTTTAAAAAAATATTTCTTTTCAGACAAATACATATAATGAAATATGGCCACTACCCTGCAATTAGAACCATGCAAGAGGATCTTTATATCTTATTGATTTCTGTATGGGCAAAACAGTCCCCCTGCCCAGATTAGGGCCTAGTTTTCCATGGAAGAGATACCTGAGCTCTCCTTTGACATTTACACTGGTTGATTGCAAGGCTAAAGTTACTGATGAGTCTTTGGCCACATCTACCCTGTGTTCTAGTGGAGAAAGTAATGAAAAATTTAGCTATATGTTATTTCTGTTGATGTCACAAATCTTATATGATTTGTTTATTATGTAGGTACTCTGTTATATTTTTGTCTATTTATTCTTTGCATTACTTTATGTGGAATGTGATACACAGTTCTACTTTACTCTGGTGATTTTTTAAAAAAAAATTTCCTGCACCCTGCTCAGATTATGTACACATTTATTTCTTTGGTGGAGAATCTCATATTGTAACTTTATGGGAAATTCCCAGCAGTGTTTTATCAAATAACCTGTACTGTGAGTTCTGGTTCAATATTGCTGTCAACCCTTGAGGAAAATGGTCTGTATAGATTTCATGTAGCTGAAAATTGTCTGCCCAGCACAAAGACACTTCATCATACAAACAAGAGCCCTGATCCTGCAAGCTGTTCTGTAAGGACAGACTTCAGTACTTCTGTCTAACTCCACTGAAGTCTGTGCTGATGGAACACAGACGGCTGAGAGATAGTATAGTTATTTGACATAAAGAAGATATGTATTTCAGTCACCACCTAAAGTGCCCAATACGATCAAGCCTCCATTGCGCGGGGCACTGTTCAAACACAGAGAAGGATGTGATGTCTGCTTTTAAGACGCATCACTGGGAGCTTCTTTGGAGAACCAGGCTCTCCAGCTAAACTGGCTACAATCTTTCTAGTCCAAGCCAGTCACTTTTAGAACTTCAGCAGCCCACCTCCCCTCAATACTTGTAATTGAGTTTGCAGGCACTTTGCAACTTGATCCTGCAGCAGGATATTCATGAGCAGGGTTTACTCAGGGAAAGGTCAATGGTGAATTTTGCCCATAGCTTTATGGTATGCCGGGCAGGAAGCATTCTCATCTGTGTAGTTCTGCTTCCAGCATAGATATATGTTTGGCTGCATGCATGTGTCCTGGTGTATATAAGACTCACGATGAAGGGCTATGTCTACACTTGCTAAAATTAGTTTGAATTAGTTAGTTAGAACTAACTAATCCGAACTAATTTTAGTTAGTTTGAATTAGCTTAATTCGAACTAGGAAAACTTAGTTCTAATTAGCGATCCCCATTCATTTCAATGGCCAGTTAGTTCGAGCTAAGAAATTAGTTTGAATTAACATGGCCACATTGGTTTATTCGAACTAGTTAGTTCGAATTAAACCTTCAGTTCAAATACCCTATTCGAATTTATTAGTTCGAATTAAGGAAGCCCTTAATTCCAATTAACTAAAGCCTAGTGTAGCCATGGCTTTAGTTAGTTCGAATTAAGCCTCCTTAATACGAACTAACTTGCCAGTGTAGACATAGCCTAGGAAACCAACACGACCACTGATCTTTGTAGAAACTTAGGCTATGTCTACACTTACCAAAATTAGTTCAAATTAGTTAATTCGAACTAAGTAATTCAAACTAATTTTAGTTAGTTTGTATTAAGTTAATTCAAACTAGAAAAATTTAGGTTGAACTAAGCAAGTGCTGAATGGCACTTGCTTAGTTCGAATTAGCGAATTGCATTGAGTTCAATGGGCCGGTTAGTTCGAACTAACATGGCCATATTGGTTAATTCGAACTAACTAGTTCGAATTAACCCTTCGTTCGAATAGCATATTCAAATTTATTAGTTCGAATTAAGGAAGCCCTTAATTCGAACTAACTTGCCGGTGTAGAGATAGCGTAGGTGCCAGGCTAAGCTTTATTGCAACATAGAACAATGGTAAGAGACCTATGTCAACAGAAGCACTGACAGCATTCATGCTCACAATGCAATGGAACAGGCCTCTCCATCAACCCCTTCGGCTGCACGAAATCCAGTCTCTCAAACTCCTACTTTTATACACTGTTTGGATCATTTGCTCAGGCACTTTGGCTACAGAAACTACTTTCTTTGGTGTCCAAAACTACCTTGATTGGTCCACACTCCCTTCCGGATGCCATCCATTACCTTATTTGGTCCGCATACCACTAAACATCTCCATACATCAAAATGTCAATAATTTGGCTGAAACATCCCTATCATGAGATGTTTGGGCAAAACATCTCTCCTTATCTTTTTGGTGTTAGGCTGACCCAACAACACCTGCATCAAGGTACTTTCCCATTCTTTATACTTATTATTGCAGTTTCAGCTTGTTTCTTGCCAATTTTAATAAAGTCAAACTTTTGCAACCTTCCTCCTGCCAGATTGACCATTTATTCAGCTCAGGCTTACTATTTTGGATTATTTCGCTAGGTCTTGGGTTAGCACCTGGGCATTTCTACTTGTTTTTTTCTTACTCTGTAACGTCTTACTGGAAGCTTTACAAACCACTTTAGGATTTTCCTGGATGAAAAAGCTCTAAAAATATAATGGTCTTATTAATAATAAAAAGTGTGTGAAAATAACACCTAGACCCCAAATGCACGGCTTGTTTTCCAAAGGGAAGCTTGCCCATGACCTTGGTAAATAAGCAAAGAGAATTCTACCTTTACTTGGTGAAGGTCATAGGGAACTCTGCCTATAGTCTTGTGGAATATTTCACAGGTACCTCATACACAGTAGTTGATTTTCCAGCAAGTACTAAATAATTTTTGCTTCCAACATATTGTTTGGAATGCATACCGAATAGCTCTGTGGCCAGTGTAAATCTCAGAAGTACTGCAGGAATGTAGCAAAATCAAGCAGATGAGCTAAAATAAACTCTTTCTTTGTAGTGCAGTTAATTGCTGAAGCCATGTGTTCTCTAAAGCCCAATGAAGGCAGTTGGAATCTTTCCAGGGATTTCAGTGAGTTTTGGATCATGGCCTTTGACTTTGCCTTTATCAGCCTATTGGAAATACAAATTGAACAGGTTTCAGATATATTACTAAGTATATTTTAATGAAGCTCTTATAAATTCCAGTGCATTTCCTGCCTTTCAGAAGAGGGTGTGGTCATTGGTTATCAGCGTACATAATGGAGCGGTACACTGGGAAAAGAGTCTGATCCTACCTTATTAGCTAGTGCCCTTCCTGAGGCACAGTCTCTCTGGTTCTTCTTGGTCAGCATACATATAAATACCATTCTCTTGCCCATAATGTAATACATTTATATTGCATATGTATACTATACACTTCATGTACTGTATACACACCTAAATGGAACGGAAAACAGGCCTGCCCTGATGGTTTTGTAGGATTTATCTACATTAATTTGCACTTAAAGTATAAAAACTATCAAAATCCTCATTCTATTTAGATAATTAATCAAAAATGCAGTATTAATGCATCTCAGGATTTCTTACTAGGTTATAATTGAAAAGGACATTGTAATTTTAACTAGTGCAGTATCCAAAAGCTTGGACTTTTCTCATGAGAAGAATAGAAATCTGCACAAACCCCACTATAAGTACAGTCTTTCTTTTTAATTATATAAATGAACAATATGTTGAATATCATCCATTTGGAGTAATATATATATATATAGGTTATTTTAAAAGAGTGAAAAACAAGAAGTAGTACAATTTCTGAAACATTTTTGTAGCTGATACAAATTGGTGGGTGGGTGTGTGGTCTCCAGTCCTTCCCAACGCCACCCACCCATGCCCTTTTCACTTGTCTTTGTCCTAGGCTGGAAAGAGCTCAATTCCGGAACACCTGCAATTACAATCTATTTGCTGAACTGGACTAACACGGCTATCCCTTTGGAATCTATTTAGAGATTTCTGAAATTTTATTCTCCTCTTGAAGACTGTAAAGGACTCGTTTTGCTAAGGCAGTTTCTCTTTTTACAGAGAAGGATAAAAAAATGTACCCATAAAACAATTAAATCTCCCGAGAACAAGTTTAATAGAACTTTTAACAGGAAAAAATCCATTCTCATATTTTCACAGTACCAAGCATAGTGGACCTTCATCTTCTGCAGGTTACTATCAGAGCTTTTTTTCTGGGGGGAAAGGTGCTGGTACGCCTGAAGGAGCAGTGCGGGGGGGAGGGGGAAGTGGATGTCAGGACCCTCCACCGCCGCCTTCCCCAGGGCCTCTCCAACCCCCCCACACCCCACTGCCGACTCCCCGACTCCCCTGGCCCCTTCCCTGCACCTCTCGGCCCCCCTGCCCACCGGTTCCCTGACCCCACAGGGCCCCCTCCCTGCTCCTGTTGCCCCCTCAGCCCCTTTCCCACTCATCTCGCCCTCCACCAGCCTCTTCCCCACCCACTCACCAGTTATCCGACCCCCCAGCCCCTTCCCCGCCTGCTGGTTCCCCGGGCCCCCCCTGCTCCTTTTTGCTCTCACCCCCGCTCCTCTCACCCCCCTTTCTCCCTGATCCTTCCCCACCTGCTGGTTCCCTGACCCCGGGCTCCTTCCCCACTCCTCTTGGCCACCTGGGCCCCTTCTCCGCCCACCTGCTGGTTCCCTGACTCCCCGGACCCCTTCCCCGTTACCTGGAGCTGCAGGGGTGGCCAGAGTCACTCCCTGGCAAGGCTGCTCCTGGCCTGAGCCATGTATCTGAGCATGCTCAGGGTGGGAGATTTGAAAAAGCTGCAGCCTGGCTGCAGCTCACAGGTGACCACGGGCTGGGTTCCACCCCTGGTGGGCCAGATTCTGGCCCGCAGCCACTGCTCCTGGCCCCTGCCGGCCCCGCTGCCTAGCTGGGGGCTGGGGTCAGCAGGAGAAAGGAGACCCACTCCTTTCCCTGTCCTGCTGATCCCAGGCCCCAGCTGAGTAGCAGGGCCAGCCAGGGAAAAATAGGTGCCGATACGCCATACCGGTATGTACCGGCTCAAAAGAAACCCTGGTTATTATAATATGTGTAATACAAATGACTCTATTTCAGTTTATATTTTTTATGTTTTTTTAATTTTGTTTTTCATCCCATTTTAATCCCATGTTATAATCCCATTCCTGTTTAACTGCCACTAGAGAGCAGAGGCAGCTTTAGGCTATCTGGGGCCCTAGGCAAAGGACCATTAAGGGGCCCCCTATAGGCCCCCCAGTGCTGATCCCAGCCTCCCTTGGGCCCTGGCACCCCGCTGGGACCCCTGATCCACCCCCCCCCCATGGCTGACCACAGGTCCCCACAGCCAACTCTCCTCCGGCCCCAAAACACCCCCATGCCCCTGGCACCCCACTGAGGGCCCCAAACCTCCCCTGGGGACCCCAGGCCCTGGCTCTCTACCATGTGTCCTGCCGAGGTGAGAGACAGACACGGCTTTTGGGGTAGTGAAGGGGCCCCTTACTGCTTGGGGCCCTAGGCGGGTGCCTGCTTCGCCTACCCCAAAAGCTGCCTCTGCTAGAGAGCCAAACCTGCATGTTCCCCCTCCCCACTTTTCTTTTAGTGTGTTAACTACCTCTTCCCTCTGATTTGCTATTGAAAACTAATAGCTGCATGAAGTATGTGTGTGTGTGTGTGTGTTACAACAATCCTCTGCCTGGGGAAGTTATTTTAATAGAAACAAGGTTTTGGGAAAGAATAGAAGGGCAGAGACAAAAGCATCAGTCTAGCTTCTCTGTGGGTTTGAAGCAGCTGTTCTGTCACATGAGCCAACAGCCGCCAAGGCTTGTTGACTCAGAGGAATTCTGTCATAATTATCCTGACTCATTATGCACCTCACCTGGTTTTAATTTAGTAATATCACTTACTGAATATTTTTTCCATGGTATGACTTATGTGTGGTGTGTGAAAGTATGGCAGGGATTCATGGAGGGGAATCTGACTTTTTCCCCACCTCATTTTCCCTCTCCTATCTTATGATGTGACATTCCTATCACAACCACATAAATACCAAAAGAATTTAGCATGATGTTTTTAAAATAAATGCCAAGAGAAACAATAATGACTAGCTACATACTGTAAAGTGTTGCCAGTTTAATTATTTGTCCTTCTCTGTAGGTTTACATAGGATTTTCACCAAGATCTTAAGGCATCTGGCAGGAGTACAGTATGCAAAACATACTTCCTATACTCACCCCCTTTCTCTCTCGTTTCCATGAATCAAACCTCTGAATATATGCACTATATTCTTGCACATGCTCTGAAGCATGTTACTTCCAAAAATGCTACTGAATCTTAGTAGCAATAGTCTCATTATATAAGAAATTTCTCCAGAGCATAATGTAAAAGCGTAAGCTGTGCTTTTTTGGCATGTTAACTGCAATACTTTCTGTTTAAAATCAGCTATTGACTGGCTCTCTGTCAAACATTACTGGGGTTTTTTTGTTTGTTTGTTTCTAAATTTGCCAATAAATTATCTTGGTGGAGGTCCTGTTAAAAGAGCAAGTAAATTTTAGCAATGGGAAAAGGAGCCAAATCAGTTTCTATACAAAATATCTCAACATAAATGATAACATTTATTAAACCCAAGAAAAGCAAACAAATTCAGAACTAAAGCTGACATTCCATGCTTAACCCTCCCACTGCATCTAGATACTGCAAGGAATTTGGGCCATGTGCAGCTGCAGCAGCAGTTTACAGAAATAGGAGTTTAGACAAAGTGGCAGCTTTAACAATGGATGTTGTTTTGTTTGTATAAGACGGTTAGCCGTTAATATTTCCATTAACATAGTTTATGTAATCTACTGGAGGTAAGTTTTATCTGGGGGTCTATGCTCTCAGGAAATAACTATATGAGAAACCTCTTATTTCCAGTAGGGATGGATTTTCAGGGCATTATAAATCTTACAAATGTTCTCTACAGTGCTTCTAAAGGGCCTGCTGCAGTTAACTACTGAAGTAAATGGGAATTCAAAATGCTGCTGTGCAACACAGTGACCATCTTCAAATTTAATGCTTGCCCTATTAGGAGTGGGCAGGGCGATCAAATAAACTAAACCAAACCTCTCTCGACCTCAATTCCAAATGCCAACATGACTAGACTCTACTTCTGATAAACTCTTTGCTTACCATATTTTTTGGTTTTAAATTCTTGCGAAAAACAAGTCTCTCTCATGAATAGAGTTCCGTCCTTCCTACCTATGATTACAAGCCAGATCTAAAGTTTATTGAAGATCATGGAAAAACTTCCATTGACTTCATAAGGTTTGTATCAGGACCAGTGAAAGAAATGAGCTTTCTCTGGGACAAATTGTGGAGACCTTATTCACACTGGACTGAACATACAGTACCCTAAGTAGTCTTGTGGAAACCAGCAGGACATTCGTGCAAGAAACTGCTCATCAGTGGGATTAAGGGAGATCTGGCCCTATATATCTATACTTCTCCATCTGATTCACAATCGTATATATTAATAGAATATACATACTTCATGGCAATGGGACACAAGCAGTAACGAACAAATACAGGTTGAGAGCACTCAGCACTTGGCAAGATCAAGCCTAGAGATGTCAGTGGGTGCTGCAGATGCTCAGCACCGCCCAGAATGAGACTCCAAAGATGGAGATATTTTCCTATTGGATTGAAGACATGCTGTTCCTCAAGTTGAATGAACATGGTGGTGGTGTTCATTCTCCAAAAAGGAAAACCGAAAGTGGCTAATGGGAAGAATAGCAAAGACAATCACATTGCCATAAAGTTTTTTTTATTTTATTTTATACACATTTCTAGATGGATGTGAATGTTAAGGGAGGTTTGTACAGCTAAAAGATCAGTATCACATTTATTGGCTTAAATTATGGCAAGGGAGGTTTAGGTTAGACATTAGGAAAACATTCCTGTCAGGGTGATTAACCAGTGGAATAAGTTGCCTAGGGAGGTTCTGGAATCAACATCACTGGAAGTTTTTAAGAGCAGGTTAGACAAACACCTATCAGGGATGGTTTAAGAGGGTACTTGGTCCTGCCATGAGTGCAGGGCACTGGACTCGATGACCTCTCATGGTCCCTTCCAATTTCTATGATTCTATTTTCTTTTTCATTTTATGTACTTTTTAATGGTTACCATTAAAATCTTTACAATTTTTGTTTGCACATCATTCATGTTACTGCTGTTCTAAGCCTGGGGAATACTTCAGTGGCCTTAATTAAGCAAAAGGCACAATTTTAAAGGTTTTTAATAGTTAACACTTCATATGACTGCTTCAGATTCATTCAAACAGCCCTTGAAAACAACTCCCCAATGCAATCAATTGCTAGGGCAGGGCACTACTGCAGAAAACTGCATTTTGTCTTGTTTTTATAGTTCCTCTCCTTTTTGTACCACAGCATCTTCTGACTTGCAGCAATTACATACATGCCGTATAGTGCTTACATTCCAACGTTTGTTTAATATATTTATTTTTAATAATAAAATTTCTGGAATTTCTGGAATAAGAATAATTTTGTAGAATAAGAACAATACACATCACACAAATTAACCAACCTACACAGCAGACTTCTGTTTAAAAAAAAAATCTAAACTCTGACTTTTAAAAATATAATCTCTCTGACACACCCCAGTACACATAATACATTTATGCTTTCTCTCCTGCTAGACTGTGACTTTAAGAACAGCCCTGAACAAGAGGTGATGTATAAACTGTTCCACCCCATGAATAACCCAGGAGGCATGCAGGCAGAGTCCTGTGGCACTTTTAAAGACTAACAGATATATTTATTGCATGAGCTTTTGTGGGAGAAAATCACAAGATGCATGGTGACTCACAGACCCCTTCTGAATCATAATTCCTCCCCTGCTTCCTCTTTGTAGCAAATGGGAAGGGATGTAACTTGCTGCAGGTCAATAATAACAGCGGAGTAGGACAACAGAGTCCTTTGGCACTTTTAAAGACTAGCAGATTGGACACTTGCTCCTTTCCCCCATTCCTCATATACAGGATCTGTGAGTAAGGGGGTGGAAATAAAGCTTTGTCCACCCTCTTTCTGCTCCCAAGTAGTAAGAAGGTCAAAAGGGTGAAATCCTGATTTAATTCAAGTCAATTGCAGAACTTCCACTGACTTCAGTGGGGCCAAGATTTCACTCAGAAGTGTTCTCCCCTTAGTTTTAAGACCTTATATAAGTGCAACAGCTCTCTGCTGCCACCGTTCTGAGACATGGAGTGCAATAAGAGAGAAAATTGTGAACCTGCATTAAGGTGGAGCAGTGACTTTATGCCATACTCCTTTCTTGTCTGAACCCACAGGAGCCCTTCTGCAACACACACACATGGTTCAGCTTCTCTGGCTCTGAGTGCAGTCATACTGCAGAATATATTCTTCCTAGGCCCATAGGGTGCATCTACACTTACAAGTTAGGTTGATTTAAGGAAGCTTAAGTCGACCTAAACAAAGCCGCGTCCACACTGGGCTTGTCTTAAGCCGACATAAGCATTTCATTAATTCGGCTTAAGGAAAGCTTAAGTTGACTTAATAACACCTAGTTTTACATTGATTTAATGTTAAGTTGACCTTATTAAGTCAACTTAGCCCAGTATGGATGCGGAGTAGCCCTAAGTCAGCCTCATTGGCCTCCAGACCTCCCTCCCAGGGTTTCTGGCACAGGAAGAGCCTGCCCTGGCCAACCACAGGGCAGGACAGAGCTCTGCCCACCCTGTTCCTCAGAGCTGGCCAGGCCCATTGTCTGCAAGGATGGCAGAGCAGAGCCAGCACCGCAAGTGGGCCCCATCCAGGTGCCACCAGGAAATCCTGGACCTGCTGGCCATTTGTGGGGACGAGGCAGTCACCTCCCGATTGTGGGGCAGCCACGGCAATCGGGAGGTGTATGCCTCCATCTCCCAGGCCTTAGCTGCGAAGGGGCACACCTGGGACACCCAGCAGGTCTGGGTCAAGATAAAGGACCTCCGATAGGTGTACCAGAAGGCCCAGGAGGATAGGCTGCCGACAGGGGCAGCCGCCACCACCAGCTGCCGCTATTATCAAGAGATGGATGCCTTTCTGGGGCAGGAGAGCGGCAGCCTGCCAGCCCACGCCATTGACTCTGCTGGGCCCCCCTCCCTCGACGACAACCAGGAGGAGGGCTCGGGGGACGAGACTGTGGTGCTGGAGGAGAGGGAGACCAGCCAACAGGAGCCAGAGGGCACCTCGCCATCCCTGGAGTCAGCTGCCAGCCAGGAGCTGATCCCTGGCCCAACGGAGGGCCCAGCCTCGGAGGAGCAGGAGGAGGCTCCCCCCGTCAAGGAAGAGCTAGGCAAGGGGACAGAGCGCCTGACATGCTGCACCTGCTGGTGAGTGTTCCCTCCCTCCCTCCCTCCCTGCAGGCAGGGATGTACATGCCTGTGGGAGAGGAACTGCAGGGGGACATGGGACAGGCAGGGTCCAGTGGGAACGGCGGTGGAGGCCCTTCACAGGGGCAGAGGGCCTGGGGCCCATTTGGTGGGAGGGACACGGACCTGAGCGGTGCGGTGGTGTGTCTGGGATGGGGTGAGGGGACTGTAGGTGGGAGACCAAGGCCAGACAGCATGCATCCGGCACTACTGGCATGTGGCCTCAGGAGAGATCCCCGGGGCAGGGCTGCCTGCAGCTCGCCAGCATGGGCACTGCACCCAACCTAGGTAGCACAGCACAGTGGCATGTACCAAAGGGTCCCTGTCCCAAAGGACAGGGATTGGGAAGCAGGGGGATGGTCAGGGGACAGCACCTGCTGTCAGGCTGCACGCTGCACTAGCTAATGGGAGGAACTCTGTTCTCTGCTTCTCTCCAGCAGCCCCTGTGCCCTTGCCACATGGCACTCCAAGGGCCCCACCAGCCCTGACCAGGAGGAGGGCACTTCGCTGTAGGGATGAGCAGTTCAAGGACCTGATCTGCATTGCGGAGTGGACCAAGGCATGCCTGATAGCCCAGTAGGAGAATGCCCACCGAAGCGTTGGGCAGAGGCTGCTCGAGCAGATGTTGGGCCTAATGGAGTAGCAAACTCGGGCCCTGCAGCACCTGGAGGAGCACTTGGTCCATTGGGCCCCTGACCTGGACCCCAGCAGTTGCCCTCCTCGCCTGCACCCCAGAACATGGGGTGGATGTCTGCGGGCCTGGGACCCGCCTGCCGATGGTCGCTAGTGTTGGCCACTCCCCCTGACCCTCCTCACTCTCCCCAACCCCCGCAGCTCCCATCCCCCCAGACCACCCTAGAATAACAACTCTGTAGACAGTTATACAGTGTGTTGTGTTTTTTATTGATGTGGGGATGGTGGGAGACGGGTGGTTGGGGGTGGGTGAGGGGCAGACGTGGGCGGGTGCTGGAGGTGAGTTGACGGTACATTTAAGTATACCCTTAACAGAAGGTCAATACAGCAGCAGCATGTATGGCAGTCTGTCATGTTCCACAATGACATCAAGGTATCTCTTGGGTTCTCTTGTGACTGTATCATCTGATCTGTGAAGAGCAAGGTCGTGAACAGATGCTACACAGGAATGGGCAGACATAGAATGATGTTTGGCCCTTTTTTCTATCAGGTTTCTGTGATTGGGTTTCTCAAAATGTTTACAGTCTTTATTGAGATTTGCTCTCCATTTAGGTCTGTCCTGAGCTGTGCCCTCCAGGTTATCAGTCTTTATGCTGCATGATCTGCAGTTCTCTTTATGGGTGTCTTTGAAGTATTTGCATTGACTACTGTTTCTGCACCTTTCAGGTTTTAGCTCACCACCAAGGACTTTTTTGGGGTGATTATGTCATCACCCATTCTGATAACATGAGCTGCTTACCTAAGCTAAGCTTTGACAATCAGTGCCTCAATGCTAGTTGTTTTTGCTGTTTCAATGAGTTTAATGTTTGACACTTTGTCTTGGTAGCCAACCTTTAGGACAGAGCAAGGCCAGAAAATGAGAAAAATGTCCAGTTGCTTGATGTGCTTGCAGTTAACTGTTCCCGTTTTAACCTATATAACTGGATGCTATTACTGTTTTAACCTCTATAAAAATGCATTGTATAGTGTCAGTTTTGTTGACAATTATGTGGTATGGTGGTTGAGTATCCCATGACAAACTCTGAGTGATTCTTGATCCAAAGACCCATCACTTGAGATGGTGCTACCAAGTATGTAAAGAGATTGACATTCTTTAGTTTTGCACCATCACTGGTGATGCATGGCACAGTGGTAGTTCTTAATGCGATTGGTTAAAACAGGACATCTGTTTTTTCCAGTTTGATGGTGAATCCAAACCGTTTCATTGTTTCTGAATGCCTGTCAAAGATAAGCTATAAGATGTGTGACTTCATTTGTTTAATAGTTTTTTTGCACTTACTCAACAGTAGGTAATCGGGCAAATTTTTCACCTATGGGGTGCTGGGTTGTTCATTTAACACCTGTGAGTTGACAGTAGAGGGATGGTTGAATAGCTCAGTGAAGAGCTACATCCGTTTTTCAGAGATGCTTCTTGTTTCCTTGATTAAGGTAAATCCTTCTGTACTCTTTGTGGAGCTGGTCCCAGCTTTGATGGTCCATAAATGGCCTTCAGAAGCCATAAAACAACTTTGTACTATTGATATCAGCTTAATGCTGTACGTCTGCTTTCTTTTCCTACCAGTTGTCCTGGAGAACACAAACCCATCTTTGAGCAATGGCTTGCAGACACTTGATTTTGTCTGTCGTTGATGTTGGTTGACTGTCATTTTGTCAAAACCTAAATATATTGTTCTTCTCCTTCTCAAACTTTTGGATTTCACCACCGTTTCATCAAACCAGTCCTCAAGCTATCTTTGATTTTTACCTAGAGTTCCTCCTGAGTCTTGAAGGATTGCTGATTTGAATAAATTCTACTTTTTAGGTATGTTATTGCATGATGATGTAATGTTAACAATTTTTTCTGTCAGTTTTTCTCTCAGTTTTTCTTAATGAAATGGATATCTCAACTTTGTTATGTTCACTTTTGGTTTAATTTTTCAGCATTGCTTCACTGGAAGGCAACACCACGTAAATTG
The DNA here is from genome assembly GCA_007922175.1 of Pelusios castaneus. Taxonomy (NCBI): domain Eukaryota; kingdom Metazoa; phylum Chordata; order Testudines; family Pelomedusidae; genus Pelusios; species Pelusios castaneus. The sequence continues at coordinate 30,389,372 of ML685767.1, forward strand.
CAATAGCTCTGATCACCCTGTTGTCAGCCCAATAGTTTGCTCCTCAAATTTCTCTACTGATCTTGAGGTCTCTGATGTCTTTTTGCTGTTTGATATAGTCAGTCAAGTCCCAGTGCTTTGACCTTAGGTGAAATCCACAAAGTTTTATATTTTGTCAGCTTGCCTGAAGATTATGTTGGTAATAACAAGCTTTCGTTCAACTTACTTGGTAAGTAGAAGACCATTCATTTTCATTTTTTCCTATTCCGTTGTTCTTTAATTCATCGCTCCATGCCTCAGTCTTTTTTTTTTTTTTTTTCCAACTCTGGCACTGAAGTCTTCCGAAGTGTGAGTTTGTCTTTATTGTGTATAAATTTGATTATGTCATCCAAATCAGAAGAAAGCTGTTCTTTTATTTCTTCTGTGATACTTGTTTTCATTGATAGGAGCATACGCAGCAGAAGGGGAACACCAAGCACTTAGCTTGGGGATCAGAAATATGAGTACATATTTTTAATGGGGAGGTTTGGGGGACAAGTTTAAAAACTCATTGGACAGTAGCAATTCCTTTTCTTTTGGAGCTCCAAACCTCTATAGCGAAATAGATCTTGCTCTCTCATGTATGGATGTGAGCAGTGCTATTGCTTTCATTAGATCTGATTTCTCCAGTTTTATGATGGTGTAACTGTGCTGCTGGCTGGATTGGAGGACCATTTATGATGTGATTTAACAACAATATTTCAAAATTACAATAATTATGAGATATGCCATGTCAGGTACCATTAGAAAGGTTATAATTTGCTGTGTATGATGATATTGGTTGTGTGCATGTGTCATATTTCTATTGTACGTTATTGATACGTTTCATGTATTTGTATTTCTACTTGTGTTGTTTTTCTTGGCAACACTTTAGACAGGATAGCTGCAATACTAGATGGTTAATGGTCCATTAGGGGAACTCAGTCAGAGGTACAATAAGCCCAGGGTAAAGAACCCAGGGGCTACACTTTATGAGTCACCAGGGCTTACTCATGTGACCCTGGAATCCATCTTATTTCCATAAATTTCCACCAGCAGCATGGCAAAGGTACATAAAAGTCAGCTGCACCATACATTCCTATTGTCTTTAGTGTTCATGCCTGTTTCTTTACCTCTCAATCAACTTATCTACAACTGAAGCTGTGAACTAAAGGACTAAGACCAATCTAGGTACTGGATGTACACCAGAGGGACTATACAAGCATTCAAACCCCACAATTCTAATGAAAACTTGATATATAGGGACTTGCAAGCCATTTGTATGTATCTGATTACTTTAATAATTTAACATTTCTCTTCTAGTTTGTTTCTTTCATTTTTATAATAAAACTTAAATTTTAGTTACTAAAGGATTGACTAGCAGTGTGGGTGAGAGCAAAAACTTATATTGATCTGGTAGTGTGGCTGACTTTTGGGGATCAAGAGAACCTTTCTGGTAAAGAGCATAGCATTTTAAATAACTTATCTCTATACTAGACCTAGTGACTGATTGGAGCCTGAAACTGAAATGCAATAAAGGGGCCCTAGAGTCTGTTCCTTAATGAAAATGTTCCCATGTTCATACCCACTTCCATTATTGCTAATTGGAGATACAAACATGCATTGGTGACAGACCATATCCCCAAAAGTTCCACTGGTAAATCTGACCATGCCAAAGTAAAGAGACTTGTAGTAATTTATTTAGTGAAAATGATTGCTTACCATGTTAGCTCAGCTGTTCCAATGCAGGTAGAAAGTGTTCCTCTTTCAGCTCCCATAGGACTTGTTAGACTGGCTCATTTGATATTTAAAATTTCCACTTCATCTGGTGGAAAAACTAGAGATCTGCCAAGATTTGATTAGGTACTGAAGAGTTCCAGGTCACCTCCAATCTCCTGCTCTCATTTGAGTAGTTTGAAGTGTGGTGACGACCAAATAAATTGGGATCACTAGAGAATGAAAGTGTGACTGGAGATATGTAGGAAACTGCAATGCCTTTTTTTTTGCATTAGATTTCTAATTATTTTGCATGTATGCTGAGACAGAAGTGCTTTTGCATCAGATCCTGCATTGTGTGCTAGATACTTCCATGGAGAGTTGAAGTCTCTCCTTTAAATCTAGGGTTTTTTGGTCACTCTGCCTCAAAGAGAGTGTAGGCGTCAGTGTGTCGATAAGAAACATACAGTTTGACTATACTGGATGTTTCAATCAATGCAAAATTAGGACTGATTAAATTGGGATAAACATAAAAGAGGTGAAATGATAAAAAGTGAATTTTTATCTGGAGCAAAATTCTGCCCCTATCTCATCACAACTGGTGACTAGTCCTGTGTCCTCACAATCACACTACTTGTTATGCAGTTTGGCCTGTATTTTCAAAGATACTGAACACCCACCTCTCCTACTACTTCAACTGGATTTGCAAATGCTCAGCACCTCTGAAAATCAGACAATGTATGAACATAGATGTTGAATGGACTCCATATACATATATCATTCCCTTGAGCTTAATGTCCTTGAGTTAATGAGCTAAAACTTTCAAGGAAACCACTAGAATGCAGAATCCATGCTAATCTGAAAATCCATTAATCAGAGACAATATATTCTATCAAATAATATGTAAAATGAAATCTCAACAGAAGGCACCAGAGTGACCTGCTTGGGAGTTGAGCAGCATCAGTTCTATTCCCACTTCTGACATTGCCTCATCATGAGATCCTGGTTGAACAGGTTAACCTTTCTGGGTGCATCTACACTTACAAGTTAGGTCGATTTAAGGAGGCTTAAGTCGACCTAACTTCTCAGCATCCACACTGGGCTTTCCTTAAGTCAATTTAAGGAAAAGTCTAGTCGACTTAATAACACCTCATTTTAGGTCGACTTAATGCTTAAATCGACCTTATTAGGTCAATTTAAGACAGTGTGGATGGGGATTAGCACCTAAATTGACCTCATTAAGTCAATTTAAAGTGTTAAATCGACTTAATAAGGTCAAAAAGGAGCTATGTCTACACTAGAAAAGTTAAGTCAACTTTTGTTAAGTCGACTTAATAAGGTAGACTTTAAGTCGACTTAAAGTCGACCTTATTAAGTTGACTTCATGAAGTCGACTTAACTTTTCTAGTGTAGACATAGCCATCTGTGCCTTGCTATCCTCCCCTGCAGACTGGGAATATTAATATTTACCCACTTTTCCAAGATGCTTTGAGTTCTGTGGCTGAAAATTGCTACATAAGTGTTGAAAACATGTCACTATTGTATTAGTATTTATTATGTTTTATATTATAGCTGGTGAGTTGTTCAAACCTTTGGCTGAATGAAACCAAATTTTGGATGTGAACTCAGAGTTGGAATACATAATAGTATCTTTGAATCCTATAAAACTTGGCCTGACAGATAAAGTTGTTCTGAAATTTCCTTGGAATCTTTCCAGCACTTATGGAAAGACTGAATCTTGTTCTTTTCAGCCAGTGTTATCATGATTTTGTTGTGGAGCTGCTGCCATTTGTACTATATGCTAATAACTAGCTAAATATTAGCATGAAACCCAATGTGTTCACAGATACAGCACATCCTGAGACAAGCAATAATCAGTCTGATGTCAATGTCATGCTGCAATCAGACTCTGACAAGGCTTGCAAATATCTTGAAAGGAACTGCTCATCCCTGAAAACTGCAGATCAAAACCATAACTGAACAAAAACTCATAGGGCTGCTGCATGTCAGCTGCATATCACTGATGAACACAGTATGCATAAGCAGAAGACACTGTTACCATAAGCAAAGGCAGCAGCCAAGTGGATTGGGTTGGGTCATCTCTTAAAATCTTAGGCTATGTCTACACTTACTAAAATTAGTTCGAAGTAGTTAGTTCGAACTAACTAATTTGAACTAATTTTAGTTAGTTCGAATTAGCTTAATTCGAACTAGAAAAAAATAGTTCGAACTAAGCAAGTGCCATTCATGTCCCACATTTCTTGATTCCTACACTAGTCCTGTACTTTAACCATGAATCCTTTTCCCTCAATTCCTCATGTTATTAGATGAATAATAAGCAATTCACAGAAGGTCCCAAACAATGAAATGTTTAAAGAAACTGCAGCACAGTTTCAAAATCAAGCTGGTGTCCAGAAAGGGCAATTTGTGCATTCAGAGATAACTAAAGAGTTTTAAACTTTATTTTTAATATTACCATTATGCATTAAGGCTATGTCCACACTGGCAAGTTAGTTCGAATTAAGGAAGCTTAATTAGAACTAACTAAAGCCATGACTACACTAGGCTTTAGTTAGTTTGAATTAAGGGCTTCCTTAATTCGAACTAAGAACTTCGAATAGGGCATTAGAAGTAAGGCTTAATTCGAACTAACTAGTTCGAATTAACCAATGTGGCCATGTTAATTCGAACTAATTTTTTAGTTCGAACTAATCGGCCCATTGAAATCAATGGAGATCGCTAATTCGAACTAAGCAAGTGCCATGAATTACAATATATATAATATATATATGTAATATATAAACATGGGCCCTGATGTTCTCTCTCCTTTTTTTTATTAGATTACATTCCAAAGTATGGGATTCCTTGATCCTAAATGTCAGTTCTTGGTATGTTTTTTGAGACTGTAATCCTGCTTTGTGACTCTCATGCTTTGCCTTAAGACACTACAGGACATTTGCCTATTTTGTACCATGTCTCTCACTGCTTTTCACATAAAGTTGACTGAGAGAGGCCAGGAGCATAATCAGGTGATAGAACTGGGAGCCTTGAAACTCCTGAAATGTGTGCTGCTTTTATTTTATTTTTTTAATGACATGGTGGTAGCAGAGTGTAGACAGGGCCAAAAGATAAAGCAGGGAAGCTATGCCTCTCAGGCCTTGTACACACGATCACTTTATCGCGCATTAACAATCATTACTGCGCGATACCAACACCAGCGTACACACGTGCAATACGGCAGTTGCGCATTAACTGCCTTGTTGTGGCGCAATACAAAAACCACCTCGACGAGGGTGGTAGCAGTTAACGTGGAACCGCTGTTGCGCCTTTCCACTCGTGTGTACGCTTACCGCGCAATGATTGGCCTCCAGAAGTGTCCCAGCATTCCAGAGTCGTCCTCTCTGGTCTTCCCCCCACCCGCTCTGTGGCCGTGACAAAACAGTCCCCGCCCTGATCAGATTCCCGGGATTTTCGAATTTCTCGTCTGTTTCACTTCCTGTTCTCTTCCTCGTGGAGTGGAGTGCAGCTCCGATCATCAGTAGCAATGGCGGCCCGGTGTGGAAGACGCGCACCCCTTTGGAGCACGGCAGAGGTGCTGGACCTGATCAGCATCTGGGGAGAGTCCGCTGTGCAGGCGCAGCTATGCGGCAGCAGGCGAAATGATGATATATTTGGCATAATTTCTCGAGCCATGTCAGAGAGAAGTTATGATAGAGACACTGTGCAGTGCAGATCAAAGGTGAAGGAGCTAAGAATAACCTATCACTGAGCGAAGGAGACAAACCGCCATTCTGGATCAGTGCCTGCTACATGCAGGTACTATAAGGAGATTGAAGCCATCCTCAGTGGGGACCCCACAACCACTGCAAAGAGTCCCGTGGACACATCGGACCCCCCTCATCCCGTGAATGCGAGACCCAAGCAGGATGAGGACGTGATCGATGAGGAGGAGGAGATGGAGGATGACCTGGAGGAAAGCACAACAGCATGTAGCCAGGAGCTCTTCTGCACCCCCGCTGAGACGTCCACCCAAGACATGAATTGCAGCGTGTCCTCTGAGGTGGCAGAGAGGGGTTCCGGTAAGTTTCTCTTTCGTGCAGCTATGGCTCCTGCTAAAATATCATTGTCCGGGGCGGGGGTGCTTGCTGTCTCAGTCCCCGCTGTGCACGCTCTTTACTCTGCATTCATTAGAAGTGCATCAACACAAGCAGTGATTGTCAAAAAATCATCTGTATTTAGGTCAGTAAAGGTTTCCTTGATGTACCTCCAGAGCCTACTACTCAGGTTAGATGGGAGATCTTTTGTGTCTACGCTCCCAAAGACGGATACTCTGCCTTGCCAGCTGCAAAGCACAGCACTGGGAGCAATGGCAGCACACAGTGCAGCAGCATATGGTCCTTGCTTGCAACCGGTGGCATGTAGTATTTGTATTCTAGCTGGCAGGGGCACTCTGAGGAGAGAGATATCGGGTTCCATCTGTGTGCCCTGTGCAGAATGTTAGCCCCCAGTAAACTTTCTATTAGGACGTACCTTGTCTGCTTCAGCGAAGCAAAGGATGTTGACTGCCCTGCACCTTCCAGTGGAATGTGCTACTGGAAGGTTACATTGGTTATCTAGGCTATGTGTTAACAACAGCTTTATTTTTTTTTTTTTTTTTATTAGATTCGACCTTCACAAGGCCGGTGTCTACCCCAGCTGACCGCATGAGAAACATTCGGCGGCGTGCTCAAGAAACAGAGAGGACATGTTTCAGGACCTGCTGAAAACAGCACAGGAATCCGCGAGGGAGAATCGAGCCTGGAGAGAGGAATCCCAAGAAAGGAGGCAGAAACACAGGGATGAACTGATAAGCGTGATGAAGGAGCAAACAGAACTGCTCAAGAGCATGATTGCTTTGCAGACCCATGTGATTAATGTACTGGCTCCACTCCATACAGTTCAGCCGTGTCTGCCTCCCACACCCCGTAGTCCTTCAAAGAATTTCTTTGAAGGCCACCCATCCCCCTGGTACACTGCAACATCCAGTCCCCCCCGGAGCTACTTTTTAGAGACCCGCAGCTACACCCACCTGTAACCCCCCCTTTAGGTTTTAATAAAAACAGTGACAAATAATTTGAAGAGTGGCTTTATTTGTACACATTGAATATCTCATAAGGTGCACCTGATGGGTCCTGGAAGTTAACTAGGGGAGGGCATCATTGAAATGGTCCCTGAGTGCCTCCCTTATGTGAGCAGCTTCTCCTTGGGTCCCCCTAATACTCTTAGTGGCTGGCTGTTCGTATGCTTCCTCGAGGCGCTGTGCCTCCATACCCCACCCCGGGGAAAACTTTTCTCCCCTACTTTCACAAATGTTATGAAGGACACAGCACAACGCAATCACAACAGGGATGTTGTCCTCCGCCAAGTCCAGCCTCCCATACAAACATCGCCAGCGCCCTTTTAAACGGCCGAAGGCACACTCCACAGTCATTCTGCAGTGCCTCAATCTGTAATTGAACCGCTCCTTGCTGCGATCTAGGTTACCGGTGTACGGCTTCATGACCCATGGCATCAGTGGGTATGCTGAGTCTCCGAGGATGACTATGGGCATCTCCACATCCCCCACTGTAATTTTTTGATCAGGGAAGAAGGTACCCCCTTGCAGCTTCCGGTACAGACCAGTGTTCCTGAAAATGCGGGCATCATGCACCTTTCCCGACCACCCAGCATTGATGTCCGTAAAACGCCCCTTGTGATCCACGAATGTTTGCAGCACCATGGAGAAGTAGCCCTTCCTGTTGATGTACTCGGTCGCAAGATGGTCTGGAGCCAAAATAGGGATGTGTGTGCCGTCTATGGCTCCCCCGCAGTTAAGGAATCCCATGGCAGCAAAGCCGTCCACAATCTCACAAACATTGCCCAACGTCACCGTCCTCCGTAGCAGAACGTGATTGATGGCTCAGCAGACTTGTGAGAGGGCTAATCCGACGGTGGACCTCCCGACTCCAAACTGGTTTGCAACCGACCGGTAGCAGTCAGGAGTTGCCAACTTCCAGACAGCAATTGCAACACGCTTCCCCATGGTTAGGGCTGACCTCATGTTGGTGTCTTTATGTCGCAGGGCAGGGGCCAACTCTGAACACAGTTCCAGAAAGGTTGCTTTCCGCATTCAAAAGTTCTGTACCCACTGCTCATCATCCCACAGCTGCATAACAATGTGATCCTACCACTCAGTTCTCGTCTCTCGCGACCAGAAACGGCGTTGCACCGTGTGCAGATGATCGGTGAAGGAGCTGAGCAATGTGGTGCTGTTGCTCTGCATGGCATCGATCAGCCCCTGTGTAGGAGTCCCGCGTCACGGGCGGGCGTGGAGAGCGCCCCCTTCGGGTGCTTCGGGGAATTAGCCGGGGTGGGCGCCCTTTCTCTCCCACAGTCTGTGGGTCCCGGCCCTCAGGCAGGGCAGAGCAGGCCACTTATAGAGTCAGCTGCCCGGCCCTCAGGCAGGGCGGGGCAGGCACAAAGTGCAAAGTCAATTGCCCCCGGCCCTCAGGCAGGGCGGGGCAGGCAAAGTATAGAGTCAGTTGCCCCTGGCCCTCAGGCTGGGCGAGGCAGGTAAAGTACAAAGTCAGCTGCCCCCGGCCCTCAGGCAGGGCGGGGCAGGCAAAGTATAGATTCAGTTGCCCCCGCCCCTCAGGCAGGGCGAGGCAGGCACAAGTTCAAGAGTCACTTGCCTCTGGCCCTTAGGCAAGGCGAGGCACAACACACAAACCTCTATATGGGGTTGCTGAGGTTTGACTGCTATGGGTGGCTAGGGAAAAGGGGTGAGGGAGGGGGATGCAGGCCCACCCACTCCACTGCGTCCCAGCCCAGGGCCCTATTCAGTGGCAGAGGCGCCTGCCACTGTGGTCAGCGGGGCTCCGGCCGAAACACGCTGACCCTCGGCTGCTCCGCCACTCACTAGGCGGTAGCCAACCGCCCCTGGGCTTCTTCCTCCCTTCCCTGTGTTTGGGGTACCTGCGTTTGCTGAGTCGTCCTCCAGATCTCCGGGGTAGATTGCCAGGGGCATCCCCACTAGGCCCTCCAGGTCCATAGGGAGGTCGGGGAGGTCCTCAATCTCCTCCACTGAAGGAAGCTCCTCAAGGTCATAGGGTCCGAGCACCGCCGGGGTGTCCTCTGGGGCATGGAGGTCCTCGTCCGAGGGAAGCTCCTCGAGGTCGCAGGATTCCAGCAGCTCCTCTGGGTCCTCGGTAGGGTGCGTCTCTGCCCCTGGGCCCTGATGTACCCGGAACCGAGCTCCTGCCTTCGCCTCAGGGATTCCTTCCCAGTCACGGGGCCCTGGTAAACTAGGCAGGCCCTCTGGCTGGGTAGCCGGGGCGGGCCGGGTTGGCCTACTGGCAGGGGCCTGGTTCTCTCCTGTCTGCTGCCGGAGAGCAGCCACGTCCTTCCCCTGCAGCCACTTTTCCCCTACTGAGCTGGCAGGCTGGGCCTTTATACCTCCCCTTCCTGTCTGGGCCCTGCCCTTCTGCTGCCGGGGCTGGAGGCCTGCAGTTCCCAGGTATGTCTAGGGGGGGCGTCCTGGGCCTTCCTCAGGACCCGGCTTGGAGGACGGCCACAGGTCTTCTCTACACCCTGCTCCTCAGCGTCCTTGTCTGACTCAGAGCTCATTGCGTACTGAACAACCAGCCGAGATGTATTTAGAATGCTGAAGGCGACAGTGGAGATCAGAGCAGGATCCATGCTGTCGCTGTTGTGATTGCTCGCAAATGGTGCGGTGCGTCACTGCACTGTTGAAAATAGGCACGAGTTGCTATTGGCAACGAGGAAGACGCAAGGGGAACACAGTGCACCACGGGAAACTGAGATTTTACCCATGGCGCTTTGCTTTCCTTTCCTTCATCCCATGATTCCAAGCGCCGATTGAGGGAAAATTGAGCTGTGGGATAGGTGCCCAGAATTCATTGCCCTACACCGCGATATTGCAAAGAATTCTGTTGCGTTGCAAGGAGCGACGTGTGTACACGCTATCCCGCAATAAAAGTCACGTGTGTTTTATAGCGCGATTGCCATGTTGCGCTTTAATCTGATCGTGTGTACATAGCCTCAGTCTCCAACAGCCAACTTGTAGGGCAGTGATCCAAGAGTGTGGGATGTTAGTCAGCAATGCGGGGATCTCACAGTTATATTGTATTAATGTCTTTAATTGTTTTAACTTCATGTAGACATTCCATTAAAAGGAGTGCCCGTCCCTTCCCCTAGGCACTCTTTGACCCATTTAAAATATAATGATACACTATGAATCCCTCTTCACCAAACACAACATAAATCACAACCTCCGTGATCTCCCACAGGAGTCCTCACGGTTTTTCTCTCAGCTTTGGAAAACGTGCTTGGTAGCCTGCTCTGAATGTCCACAATCTAGGACTAATTCAGACTGGGAAAGGGAAGGAGTGAGTTTCAAAGCTGAAAGACCACTTAGAGAACACTCTATCAGCTCTCCCCAACTCTTTTATACAAGAAAGGCTCCAGTCCAGGAACTGTGGCTGTGGCAGTATGGCCTGGGAACAGGGGTGAGGTTTCAAAAAAGTAGATCCCAGATCCATTTTGGGGGGTTTATCATTTGTATTGTGGTAACACCCAGAATCTCCAGCTGACATCAGGGTTCCACTGTGTAAAGCATTGTGAAAGCACAGTAAGAGACAGTCACTCCTCTGAAGAATTTAAACAACCTAAATAGACAAGACAGATGAAGGCTGCGAGGAGAAACAGGCACAGAGAAATGACATTTACTGCACCAAGTCACACAGAAATAGAACCCATGCTGCTGCCTGTTTGTTTTTTTTTTAAATGGGTCAAAGCCAGCACCTTAAATTCTAGCTGGTACCACATTGATTGTCAGTACAGTATTTTGTCACGTTAGCCTGGAAAGATGCTCTCCTTAGCAAATGAGCTGTGAATTCAGCACCAGTTTCAAATAGATTGAAGATGTATAGCACATTGCAGTAATCTAATCTGGAGATAACAAATACATGGGTGACAAAAGATGACATTACATTTCGTATTACCTTGCTTTCCTAATGCAGTATTTCTAGTGTACGTCGTATATCCTAATAAAAATGAGAACATCATGGTCCAGATTCTGACCTTGATTAAATAAGTGTAAATCCAAAGTAGATTTGTTTTGTCAACGCATAGTGGTGGTTGCAGTTTTACATGGTTATTTAAAATTGCAAAGACATATTTAGTACAAATGTAGCTGAAAGCAATTTACATGAAGTGTAAGGGCAGCTAATTGAAAGTAAATATGATAAATCCACTCTGAATTTACACCAGTGAATTAAGGTGAAAAGTTGCTTCCATGTCTTCATGAGACAGGTAAATTTTGAGTATTGTATGAGGCATTGAGGAGATGCTTAAGAAGAAGGTCCATAGACATCAGACATGACATTAGAAGAACCTAGTGGAGGTACTGGGTACAGAGAACACCTAAAAAGCTTGAGAAAACTTCACAGGTTTTTTGTGATTAAAATGTGATTTCTGGTCATACACGGTATTTTATGATGCTAGATTTTTGATAACCACTATATTTTCAAGGTTGTGTTGAATGCTGCCTCTGTTTTCTTTGGAGTAACTGTTGTTACTAATTTCTCCATCAAAATGTTAAAGCACTATGAAAAGAAGACTCTCCAATACTTACAAATTCTGTGGATACTATGCAAAAGTTATTAGAGAGACTAGGTGGGTGAAGTAATATCTTTAATTAGATCAGCTTCTGTTGGTGAAACAGACAAACTTTCAAGCTTCTACAGAGCTATTTTTCAAGTTATGGCTGAAAACAGTGGACCAAATTCTGCCTTCAGTTCCTGTAATGTCATCTTGTTGAAGCCAATGGGCTGCGTGAGGATAACTCGGGCAGAATTTATCCAAAATATTGATTGCTTACCTACCTTTTTTCTGTAATAGAAAATGATCAGAAATGGAGTGTTGCACTGGATTGAAATAGATATATATCTGATAGAATGGATATTTCATTTTTTAAAATGTCTGAAAAATCTTTTTTTTTCCCCCAGGCTGAAGTTTATTCCTTCTAATGTTCTAGAGAACTTTCCCTTGGTCTTATACCAGTCCATTGTCAACTTCCTTAAAGGCAACATCATTTATAAATTATATGAACACAGATTTATAATTCATGGGGATCATAAAAGTAAGGTCTAAAACACTTGTATTAAAATGTAAGACGATCTTGTATTAAATCATATTTATGGACTCATTTTATAAAAGAGAGCCCTCCTGTCTGAAATTTGATTTTAGTTTTCATAAATTCCATAAAATGGAATTGAGACAAAAATGTTGGCAGCTAAATGGGCTATTTTAAAATCATGTGTTGATCTGTCAGATTTATTTTCCATTATCAGCCCCTATACTTTCCACAAATTGCTTTCAGCTATATTTTTGCTAAATGATTTTGGAAGTGCAAAGAGCCATGTAAATTGCAAATTCCACCATTACTATTTGACCCGAGAAACTCAAGGGTAATGAAACTTCTTTGGGGATAAAAAGAAAAGCTTTAAGTTGGAACAACTGGTTAGTACTTACAGAGAGCAAAGGTCCTATAACACCTATCACATAAGGAAAGATCAGAGACAAGTCCATCCTTTCTCAATGTCTAGTGCTCGATTTTGCTCCAGTGGTCTCAAGGATTTCCTGAAAGCATGTGCCCATTGTACTACACCATGCATGCCACCCCAGCATAACACACTGTTCTCAAATATCTTTAAAACTAGAATGAGAGAAGTGTGAGTAATATCCTCCTTCACATGGTTACGATTTTCTCCTTGTAAGGATAATCTGAACTGAAAATCTGAAATTCAGATCCCAATCTGAGGCTTTATCAGGAGAAGCAGGAAGTCAGAACTGATGTGTAACATCTGACTAAAATTAGAAATCTGCTTCTTTGCAGCTTATTGACTACTCTGTCTTTTGACAAAAAATGTAGACATTCACCAGTGTCCTAACTTGACAAATGCTTATAATTACACCTAATAAGGCATTCCACACTGTTTTGGAAATATTCTCCCTAATGTTTTCTTATCTTTGAAATTTTAGCTAGAGCTGGGCTGACTTTCCTGTAATGAGAAAAGTAGACGAACACTGCAAAGACATTAAAGCTTGTAGATAGAGCCCTGCGTGGATACAAATATGTGGCTCCACATCCCATCTGCATATGCAAGAAATGGTCCACAGCTATCCACATTGTATCCACGGATGTGGATATAATGTGGATATCCATGGATATCTGCAGATTTGCAGGGCTCTAGCCCTGCACAGATACAAATATATGGATCTGTATCTGATCTGCATCTGCAAGAAATTGTCTGCGGATGCAGCTATCTGCAGATATAATGTGGATATCTGAGGATTTACAGGGCTCTACTTGTAGATTCCCAGGCCAGAAGGTAGCATTGTGATCATCTAATCTGCCCTCTTGTATAACATAGGCCATAGAAATTCCCTAAAATAATTCCTTGAAAAAATCCAATCTGGATTGAAAATTGTTAGTGATGGAGAATCACCATGACCCTTGGTAAGTTGGTCCAATGGTTAACTACTCTCACTGTTAGACTTTTATGGCTTATTGCCAGCCTGAGCACTGGTCTGCACTGTGGTGTATCTCCCTCTGATTGCCTTCCACCTACTTATTGCAGTGTCTTCAGCAGGCTGAGTCAAAGGGAACCCCTTTTCTCTCCGATTCATCACTACGTTCCTTGCTGGGGTGGTCTTACTCAATCGACTTCCTCATTGGGTGTGTGGGTCTTCACAGACCCACTCAGTTGATCAGGGAGATCATCAGGGAAGACAAGTCCTGAATTTGTCTAGATTCAACTTCCAGCCATTGGACTGTGCTACATATTTCTTTCCTATTTGGAAGAGTCCATTACCAAATATTTGTTCTCCGTGTGGTACTTATAGACTGTAATCAAGCTATCCCTTTAACCTTCTTTTCATTAAGATAAATGGATTGAACTGCTTAAGTCTTCTATCTCTACCAGGCACATTGGGTAATTCTTTAATCATTCTCAGAGCTCTTGTCTGAACCCTCTCCAATTTATTAGATTCCTTCTTGAACTGAGGACAACAGAACTGGACACAGTATTCCAGCAGTGGTCACACCACTGTCAAAGACACAAGTAAAATAACTTCTCTACTCTTTCTTGAGTTTCACCTTGAAATTCTAAGGGTTGCATTAACTCTTTTGGCCACAGCATCACACTGGGATCTCATGTGCATCTTCTTATCTACCATGATCTCCAAACCTTTTTTAGAGTCTTACTTCTTAGAATAGCTTATCCTGTGAGTATGGCCTATACTCTTTTTTTCCTAGGTGTATACATTTACATTTAGCTTCAGTAAATGCATGTTGTTGCTTTTTACCCAGCTCATCAAATGATCCACATTGTTCTGTATTTGTGACCAGTCCTCTTCATTATTTACCACTTCCCCAATTTTTGTGACATCTGCAATCTTTATCAGTGATGGCTTCATTTTTATTCCAGTTTATTGATAAAATGTTATATATCATAGGACCAAGAACATATTCCAGCTGAACCCCCTCTTAGAAACACACTCACTCAATGCCAATTCCCTGTTTATAGTTACCTTTTGAGACCTAACAATTAGTCATCTTTCAATCCATGTAAAAGGTGCCATGTTAATTTTACACTATTCTAGTTTTTAATCAAAATGTCATGCAAAAGCAAGTCAAACATTTTACAGAAATTTTATTATATTACATCAACTCTTATTTTTATCAGCCAAATTTGTTATCTCGTCAAAACAGTGCTGTTTCATAGAATCTATTTTCCATAATCCCATGCTGATTGGCATTAATTATATTGACCTCCTTTCAGTCCCCTATCAGCCCCTCCATTATCTTGTCAGATTGACAGATTTTATTACCCCAATCATCCTGTTTTAAATTGTGCAAAAATAGCTTTCTTCAAATATTCTGAAATGAACCAGTGTTCCAGGCTTGAATTGAAAATCAGCATTAATGGCCTAGCAAGTTCCTTAGCCTACTCTTTTAAAACCCTTAGATGCAAATTATCTGGAGCTCCTGATATAAAAATGTCTAATATTTGTAGCCACTGTTTAACATCCTTCTGAGATACTAATGGAATGGAAAGATTGTTGTCATATGATGATATTATATATTTTCCCAAAAATAGAGCAGAAATATTTATTTCATACTTCTGCCTTTTCTGTGTTATTGAAAATTCTACCATTTCCATCTACTAATGGACAAGTATATATGTCAAGATTCCTCTTCTTCCTGCTATACTTTAAAAATTTCTTACTGCCCTTAACTCTGCTGCTCAATAATTTCTCCCTGTCCCTTTCCTTCCCTTATCAGATTTACATAATTCCTAACTTCTGATTTTATTCATTACTTACCAACTTCGTATTTCTACTTGTTGTTACATATTGTTACAGCTGCCATCACTTCTCTCTTTTTAACCAATATGGGCTTCCTCTTTCATTGTGGGACTGTTTTCTTTTCGGCATCTAGTAAGGTCTACTTAAACACTTTCCAATTTTCCTGATTAAATTCTTCCTCCCAGCTGATTTGGTTCATAATTGTTTTTAGCTTTGTGAAATTGACCCGTTCAAAGCACTAAGGATGTATATTAGTTTTGATTGTGTTCTGTTTACACATTATAAATGAGTCATAATCACTTGTTTCTAAGCTACTATACATTTTTATTTCTGAGATCAGTTCTTTTATTATCTGTCAAGACAGGGTCTAATATAACGCTTGCGCACACACGCACACATGCACACACACCCTTCCCCCCCATTGCTTGCAACACATTGGCTATGTCTACACTGGGGAATTTAGGTCAGCCTTACTAAGTTGACTTAGAGAGACCACACAGGACTTCTAAGTCGACTTAAAGGGGGCCTTACTAACTCAACTTAGAGAGTCTACCCTAGACTCTCTAAATCGACTAGTTTGGTCCAAGGAGAGCCCAGGGCAGCAAGCCCCTGAGCGGTCCGGGGGAGAAGGGAGCGGGGAGCTCCCTTCTGTCCGGAGCACTGGCTCCCTTCTGCTCGGGACTTCTCAGGTCCTGGGCAGAAGGGAACCCTTCTAGCCGGGACCGCTCAGGTCCCAGGGACAACTTCCCTGGGACCTGAGTGGTCCCGGTCAGAAGGAAGAGCGGGAAGCCCGCACTCTAGCTGCCGGCTGCTGAGCAGCTGGAGCAGGGATCCCGGGGAGAAGGGACTGCGGGGCTCCCTTCTCGCTGGGACCACTCAGGTCCCGGCTAGGAGGGAGCGTGGGGCTCCCTTCTCCCCAGACCCGTGCTCCAGCTGCCAAGCAGCCAGCAGCTGGAGCACGGGTCTCCCGCTCTCCCTTCTGGTCGGGACCGCAGGGCCCTGGATAGGAGGGAGCGTGGGGCTTCCTTCTCCCCGGGACTGCGCTCCAGCTCCTCAGCAGCTGGAGTGTGAGTCCTGGGGGGAAGGGAGCCCCGGGGTCCCTTCTTGCCAGGACCTGAGTGGTCCCGGCGAGAAGGGACCCATGCCCTAAGTCGACTAAGTCAACTTAGGGCATCTACGCTACTTAAGTTGACTTAAAAAGTCGACTTAAGCTTCAAAGTCGACTTTATATGAGGTGTTATAAAGTCGACATTGAATTTCCTTAAGTCGACTTAAGCATGCTTAAGTCGACTTAATTTACTATTGTAGATGCACTCATTTTGAGTTAAGAAAATGGCAGTTGTAACATTTAGGAACTCCAGAGTTCTTTTATTTGAAGTTACCCATCATCAAGTAACTTTTTCCCTACACAATATATATAAGAGAGTAAGATGCCCAATATCCTATTCCCTAGCATGATTTGGTTTATAGCTGACACATTCATTTTGTGTTTAATCTATTAGGACATTGATCAATAAGCATTAACAATTATTTTCTTCATTATATCAGTGACTCAGAAACAGTTCTTTCTAGTTTGTTGCAACATTTTGTAAATTCTACTAATTCTGATATCCACACTACTGGAGTATCTATTTGGAGACGAGGGAACGGCAAGGTCTAAGAATGATGTCTTGTTTTTTATTGTTAGGGAAATTGGCTCCTTCATAAAAACTCATCAAATACAATTTTGGCCCTGATTTTGTGTGTGTGTGTGCATGTTGCATCATTTACAGTTAAGTGGATGTAGAATATTACTAAACTAGAATCACACAAGATTCAAAGCAAGGGAGAAGCAGGTCTTTGTGTGTAGCTCACAGGTTGTCAAAACATTTCCATCGATCTGGGGAAAAAAGTGGGGGAGTGCAGGGAAGAATCAATGTAAGTGAACTAAAGAGAAATAAAAAATGCATAAAATTAAAAATAATTTAAAATATTGTTTTGCATTCGTAGGTGGTTCTGCAGGAGGTAAGGTCTATATTTCAGTCACACATACAAGAGACATTAGAATTTCCAGAAAGCTCTCTGCAAACCATAACCTTATGTAGGAAGAAAACAGCACTCTAGATATCTAGTACTATCTGATAATTAACCTGTAGTGGGTATTTCAAGCTGGTTATATTGGTACTGAACAAAAGTTTGGGAAGCTATCCCCCTTAGCACTTTAGGACTATAGTGCTTCCAAGAATATCTGCGTACCAGTAGATGAGCATTTACCCAGATGTGAGTCCCAACCATTCAAACATAGGAGATAGTAATTTTGAGAATGCATGAGATCATCATGATAGAGCTCACCACATCCCCTGGGCTCCTAACCCTGTCCTCCCTGGATCAAATGTGGACATTTTCTCTGTCATTTACTTTTTTGTTTTGTTTCTCTGTGATTATGAATCTGCATAAACTCATTTATGCTGGTAAACTGCTCTTGTAAAGGGAGCGATAAAGCTGATAGGTCAGACACCAAAGCCAAGTAAAAAGCCGTAAGAAAATCATGCAGAGAGAGGTAGTATCACTGTAAAGAAAAGGCCCATACATTTCAGCCAGCTTCTTTCTTCTCAAACAATCATGGGCACCATGATCACAAAAACAAGAAGGAAATCCATGATAGCAATGTTGCATATTTCAAAGTGTGATATCTGTTGTATGGTTTGGAAGCAAGAAGATTGGCCTGGCCCTGAGAACACCAAAAGTATAGAGGTGAACAGCAGCAAAGCTAAAATTATAAAGGACAAGATACAATTTAAGGCTGGGGTACTCAAACACTTTCATCATGTGGACTGCATTTCATAATAAGAGAAATAATCACTTTATTCTGCCAAACACCTCCTGTCCAATTCTCCATTATGCTATGCCCCTGGAATGACTACAGCAATTGTTTACAGGGAGAAGTAATATTTGGGGAAGGAATAATTTTTTATGTTAGAAATGTTTTTTTCGTGAGGGAAAAAGCAAAGCTAATCATGTTGTCACCTTTGGCTTTTATTTCCTCCTCCTCCTACACCTCCTTTATTTCTCTTTTTCCCTCTGATTTCCTGGACAAACACAGTCTGCAGATACAAGTCATTCCCTCTGTGTGTTCACTTCAACATGCTGTCCAACTGAGGGGTTTCCTTTTTTCCTGCTCCTCTAACATTTCCCTCTAGCTAGCAGCTTTGGTTATACTGGCAGATCTGATTTTCTCCCACTAGAGGAAAGCAGGTCCTAGTTGTTGTTGTCTTCTTACAAAACAATGGCCCCTAGTGGAGGCTTCTCAGCTGGCGTCTTCTCATTGGTCCTGGTGGCTTTTGTAGTCTCTTCTGCACAGGGAAGAATCTGAATGGCTGTAGAAGCAGCTGTAGTGAAGAAAGAGGAGCTTGCACCTTTCTGTGAGCTAGCCGTCCAGGGACCAGCAGCAAGTGTTTCACGGAACAGCAACGGTCCACTTGTGTTTTCCATCAAGCACCCTATGTGGTTTTTTTTCTAAGCAGCTTAGAAATATCCCCAAAACTACCTTATTGTTCTCTTTCAGACTTTCCTTTGTTGTGATGCTTATGACAAATGTTTAGTGGAGTAGATGGGCTTAAGCCCTCAGAATTGCTGTTACCCAGTTCCCAGCTGCCTGAGCTGGAGAGTAAACCCAGAGAGGCAGGAGTATCTCTCAGGTGTGGGCTGGTTAAGGCCAGGGAGAAACTGCCTAATGAGGCAAGTGGAAACGTCTGACTTCCTGGAGCCAGACCGTTAGAGGCCCTGAAAAGGGATGCAGGGAGATGTGGCCAGGCAGAAGGGAGGGAGCCCTATACTCAGACAACCTCAAGGCCAGCAAAGGCAAGAAGTCAGAGCCTCTAAGCATAGCTTGCTCTGCGGGAAAAAGGTCTTTTCACTGTAAATAAAGCAAGCATGGGCATTGCACACACAGAAAAGGGCATAAAAGTTGTTTGTCCTAAGGGGGAAGCCGGAGAGGTACACTACAAAATGTAAGTGGTTAGACATCTGGTTGTCTTTGATCACTGCTTATACCGATTGTCTCATTGCTTCCTATTGTACCAGCTACTGTCTTATCTTATACTTAGTTGGAAAAAGGGAACATCTCTTTGTTTATATGTGTATATCATGCCTTGTGCTATGGCATTGCAAATAAATAATAATCCCACAGGACAGAATGATTTGGTTTTTAGCACTTGATATTTCAAGATTCAATATTTCGTAATATTACATTGATAACACATCTTTGAAGAGACATTACTGTGCTACATAATGACAATGCTGGGAACTAGAGAGGTCTGAAACATTTAAGAGAAATAATATACTTGCTGCCAATAACACCTAGTTCTTATTGAACACTTATCATCAGTAGATCTCAAAGCACTTTTACAGTATCATTATCGCCATTTTCCAAATGGGGACGCTGAGGTATGGAGGACTGGCATGACTTGCCCAAGGTCACCCAGCAAGCCAGCATCAGTGCCAGGAACAGAAATCAAGTTTTCTGAGTTCCAGTCTAGTTTGCTATCCACTAGATCATACCGCTTTAACGAGAAATCAGTATGGGCTAAGTAACAACTGGAGAAATTTCTAGCACATGAAAGTATGGTCACAGCAAGTATCGTAGTCTCAGAACGAAAGATCAGTCAATTAGTGGAGTCATGCAGCTACCATTCTTTTGCTTCAAACTGTTGTTTCCATGAGGCCACGTTCAGCCTTGAGCCGTGGGTGGAACTCTCACCCCAGGGCATTGGAGCTAAATGCAGAATATTCCTTTTTGAATTCTCCAGTCTTAAAAGGATACTTTTATTTATTTATTTATTTATATATTGCTATTGGAAATTGATTCTACTCTCCATCTCACTGCCACAAGCCAGGGGTGACTTCACTGAAGTCAATGGACTTAGACTTTCTCATTAGGAACTAGCCCAAGACTATGATGTCATTTCTTATAGGCTGTCAACCATCAGTCACCAAGGTAACACATTTTGGTTGTGCAAGTTTCATGTGATTTTCAATAAACACTATTGATCTTTCCTTGAACAGTTATAATCACTGCCTACCATGGCTAGATTCGAACACCCAAAACACAATCCTAAAAGCCATCTAATGACCTTCATTTTTATATGTATGTAGCTATAGGTTTCTAAATTAAAATTCAGATGATTTTCCCATTAGATTATAATAAAGTTGATTATAGTATGTATTTGCTGCTTAAAATGACACCTTTTATAATATGAGAGATATGAGTTCAGGAATTACCTTGGGTGTTTTGCCCCTAAGCTGTTGGAGTTAAGGAGTGATACATAAGTGTTGGACTTCAACTGTATACAAAACCCAGTAGGTACTTGGCGCCTGAACAGCAACTATTGGCAAATTTGTTCATTAGCACTGGTATCAAATAAAGAGGAGGCCACTGCTTGACCACCCAAATGGAAGAAAAGAGTAATAATCGTAGCCACAGGAGGAAGACTGAAGGTAAATAGTAATTCCCTACAAAAGAGATGGGGATCCCCATGACACTGTGGAACCTGCTGCATTTGGATGCAGGCATTGATGTATTTGGACTCAGGTGGGGGCCAGACGGTCATATCATTCACACCAAAACCAAACAGAGGAGAGGAAGGAGCTGTACATTAAAGAATATGCTCTAAGGAATAACAATGGATTGAGTTCACATCACCACCACCAGACATGTTAGGCTGTTTGTTTTGGTATGTTCCTCCAGAATCCTATCCAAAAGAAACTGTATCAGGAAATGTGAAGCACTTCAAGGGGTTGAAAAGACCACACTGAATGAAACCTAAGTAAATAACAATGTCACTACACTACAACAGTATAGATACCGATGAAAATGTGATGTTTGAAACCAGTTCTTGGCAAATACAAAATCAGCACAAGATAGGCAAGATAAAGTGGTTCCCAACATGTCAAAATCTGTAACTCAGAACAAATTTAAATACGTTTGTGTATCTCAGAACAAATTTAAATGCCCAGAGACCAAAAATTTAAATGGCCAGAAATATCCTGATTATTTCTGTTGTCCTGTCATTCTGTTCTTATCTGGCTAGTTGTAAGTATCTCTTGAAAGAAAAACAAAAGACGTGTTTTTATTCAGAATCTGCCAAATTTCCTGAAATAAGAGATTAAAGGAGGAGTGGAGTGAATGAGCAATATCATCATTATAAAAAGAACTTTCTTTACTCCTACCTCTGTTGTCATGAAGAAAGCAAATATACTGATGAAATACTTTTACACAAGCCAAGATAACATCATTGATAAGGAGTGTTCATCCTGTTGCTGTAGTTGGAGAACAAATGAAGAATACTTCTATTGAAAAGTTATCTTATACTTTCAAGTCAATTACCTTAATTAAATTCTTTTGTCTTTCTCCTCTTTTGTTCTCTCCTCTTCCTATAAACCATTCTTTCTTCTGTACTTGCCTTAACAGAGGCCTCTGTATATTTTTGAAGTAACATTTGAATTCAGTGGAGTAGTTATACAAAGAATATTTTTGGCCCAATATCTGTAACCTCATTGGCTGCGTCTACACTGGCAAATTAAGTCAATTTAAGCATGGCTTAAGTCGACTTAATTTGCCCTGCGTCCACACTACACTTTGCTTAAGTCGACTTAAGCTGCTTGCTTAAGTCGACTTAAGGAAAATAAAGTCAACTTAATGAAAATTAAGTCGACTTTATTAAACCTGCTTTTTACTCGACCTAAGGCTTAATTCGACTTTCTAAAGTCGAATTAAGCCAGTGTAGATATGGGGTAGCCCTAACCTCCCTGATGGGGGGGGCACAGGAGGAGCCTGGCATGTCCCCCAAAGGGTGTGATGTGCATGATGCTGTCTGGATTTAGGGAAGCATTTATGATATTAGTTTCAATGGATATCTCATAAATGCTCTATAATCCATAGGAACTATGTCATGTTTAGTATCAATAGAAAGGTAGTAATTTGCTGGGAATGATTATATAGTTTATGTCTAGGAATTCTATTTGGATTAGAAGTTAGGAATTGGGTATTCTATCCGTACTTTAACTTATGTTATTTTATTGAAATACCTGTGGGTGGGTGTGTCAACCCATTGTGTCCTTAATGTTTAGGAATGTACCAGGGATAATGGTCGCAGGGACTAAACTGATGAGACATTAAGGACACAATGGGTGAATTCCTTATGTTCTTAATGGCTCATCAGGATACTCCCTGGGACCCTTCTACCTGGAAAATTCCTAAACATTAAGGAAACAATAGTGGTTCACATCCTCCCGTCTAAGGCTTTCCTCCAGAATGACACAAGTTAAAGTATGGATATAACATCAAATTCCTAACTTCTAATTGAGATAGAATTCCTAGACATAAACTATATAATCATTCCCAGCATATTACTACCTTTCTATTGATACCGAACATGACATAGTTCCTATGGATTATAGAGCATTTATGAGATATCCATTGAAAATAATATCATAAATGCTTCCCTAAATCCAACAGAGTCCAGTGGCACTTTTAAAGACTAACAGATTTATTTATCGCATGAGCTTTCGTGGGAGAAAAATCCCACTTCGTCAATGGGATTTTCTCCCATGAAAGCTCATGCAATAAATAAATCTGTTAGTCTTTAAAAGTGCCACTGGGCTCTGTTGTCTTTCTACAATAGACTAACACGGCTACCCCTTTGGAATTCCCTAAATCCAGACAGCATCACACACAGGGCTCTGCCCTGGCAAGGTCCCTGTCCCCCTTTGCCCCATTGCACACAGGGGGTGCCCCCCCTGCCACCATGGACCTGCCCAAGGTCCCCCTAGTCCCACAAAGTCAACCTAGAGCACCCAGTGTGGACGCTCTAGGTTGACTTTGTAATTTCCCCTTTAAGTCGACTTTAATTTTAAGTGTAGACTCACTAAGTCGACTTAACTAAGTCGACTTTAATTCGACTTAGTTAAGTCGACTTACTTAAAGTTGACTTAAAAGTGAAAGTGTAGACATAGCCATTGTTTCCATGCATGAAAATGAAATGAGCATTAAGGAATTTACCTAGTAATTTTTAACTTTTTTGTTTTACATTTATTGTACATTATTTAAATGTGGATTGTACTAACTAGATGCATTCTCAGAGGGATGTGTTCCTGTAAAAACCTTGCCCCATCAATGGAAGTGTGTGTGTGTGAAAGAAAGTGATCTTGATGTATAATATTGTCTCCTCTTCTTCTATTCCCTGTGGAAGACTCTCTGTGGCTATGTCTACACTTGAAAAGTTAGGTCGATTTTATGAAGTCAACTTAATAAGGTTGACTTTAAGATGACTTAAAGTGGACCTTATTAAGTTGACTTAACAAAAGTCAACCTAACTTTTTAAGTGTAGACGTGGCCCCTCTTTGGCCTTATTAAGTCAACTTAACATTTTAAGTTGACTTACAAAGGTCTAACTAGGCACTACTCCACATCTCCACTGGCTTAAGTCGACTTAATAAAGTCGACTTAAGTGCTAGTTCAAATTAAAACGAGGTCTTATTAATTCGAACTAACTTTTCCTTAATTCAATTTAAGGAGTATCTTAAGTCGAATTAAGGAAAGCCCAGTGTAGACACGGAGTAAATTAAGTCGATTTAAGCCTCCTTAAATTTTCTTAATTTGTAAGTATAGACGCACCCTGAGGGTCCACAGCCCAAGTGAGTAATGAAAGTGGTTACTGGATGGCCCTGGGGAGCAGTGGATGCCCTGTGGCAGAGGATAAACATTGTAGAGATTGAATAGCTAATATAACATTGCAAAAACAAGAGGGTGTGCCGTATAATACCTAAAAATACTTCTGAGTTAAAAATAGAGTTGATGGGGAAAGAATTAGATCTGTGGGGAGAGTGTTAAAAAAGACTGGGCAATATTGAAGGAGAGAAGAAGGATGATATGTGAATAATAGAATAACTTGACAATTAAAGAAAGAAGAGTCTTTAGGTTACATCATTAGGATTAGGATTCAAGAACTCTGGATGATCCAGGAGCTCTGGGTTTAATTCATATCTCTGTTACCATGTATTTCCTTTTTGACCCTGAGCAATTTATTTATTTTACTGAGATTTTCAAGGCATGAATGGGAGTTAGATATCAGGTGCTCATTGATTTTTAGTAGGAGTTGAATGACTAACTGGCTTTTGTGTCTTTGAAAATTTTGCCCTTTATTTTTTTGTGGCCAGATTTTCAGAAATGCTCATCAGTCAGCAGTTCCCTTTGAAAAGCTAAGTGCTTTTGAAAATCTGGCCTTTAGTCTCTCCATTTGTTAGTTCCCATCTGTAAATGGGAATAATGGTTCCTTTCTCGCACTCTTTGTCTGTCTGGTCTATTAAATTATTAGCTCTTTGGGGAAGAGATGTTCTCTGACTGTGTGTGTGTGTGTGTGTGTGTGTGTGTGTGTGTGTGTGTGTGTGTGTGTGTGTGTGTATCCTGTGCTTACCACAATGCGGCTTCAGTAATGGCTGTGAAATCATCACGTTTTTACTCTGTTAAATTGACTTTATTTTTCTCCAAACACTGTTGCCGATTTCTACCATCAGATTTTCTCTCTCCATTAACTGAATAAGCATTTGAGATGCGAGGGCAGTGGTTGTAGTATAAGAACCTGAAAAGAATATAATAAAACAGAATAGAACTTGTTTTAAGTGTGTGCAATTAGTAACCACTTTGAGAAGGAGGGGCAGTTTCATGAAGTATTTCTTTAGTACAACATGGGGATAATGGGCCAGAGGCTGTGGTATCATAGAAATATAGGACTGGAAGGGAACTCGATGGGTTGTCCAGTCCAGTCCAGTGTACTGATGCAGGGCTCAGTATTATCTAGACCATCCCTGACAAAAGCATGCTAAATGACACTGGGAAGATAGTGTGTAACACATAAGATGAAGAAGAAAAGCAGAACAGAAGAGGATTAGTGACTGAGATACATGGGGAAAAGGGAAGAGGGAAGAAGAAAAGGTTGATCAAAAACAAGAGAAGATGGGAGAAAGAAGCAAATGATTTAAGTATGTGAAGGAACAGGGAAAAGAAAGAGCTGCAAAAAGCAGAAAGGAGAGAGAGGGAACAAAGAAAGAAATACCCAGTGCAATTCTGAAATTATGTTAAAACCTTTATGGTTAGTTATATGTTATGTTATCTAAAGGTAAGTGAGAGAGAATGAAAAGAGGGAGCTATCAGTTGATAAATTTCTGTGTGAATATATTAAAATGCCTACTAATAGAATTATCAATTCTCTATACACTTTGGAAAAAATTAGATAAAAGAGAAAAAGAAAGGATGCATATAAAAAGATTTGTTGTGTGATACTCTGTGTCAGTATAGATCATAACTATATAAAGAAGATGAAATCTTTACTTTTCTCCCACTTCCGTTGAAATAGTAGGGGAAAGTTAGGAGTAAGTAATCAGTGCAACTAACTAAAAAGAAGATTCTGTCACAAACGTTATTGGAGATCAGTGGTTGAAATGAAGTCCAAAGGGTCTGAATCTGATCTTGCATATACAGGTGCAGATCAGGAATAGCTATGTGGAGTTACACCTGTATGAATTAGATCAGAATCAAACCCAAATGCTGCTGTTTTGGAGCTATTTATTTATATCTCTGATTCAAGGATTTAAGTACTACTTGAATCCATTAATGCTTAATTCACTTATGTAGAAAATATACAAACATACGCTCATCTCCTTCACACCCCATCCCGCCCCACTTATATATCCATAGAACAGATTAGTTTGAAATACTTCACTGCAAAATTATAGTATGTTTGTGAGATACTCATCATTTTGTTAGAAAAAAGTCCTAGATAAGTTCCAAAGGGATAGTAGCCTAGTTAGTTTAGGTCAGCCAAACAAACAAGGAATCCTGATGAAGTGGGATTTTCTCCCATGAAAGTTCATGTGATAAATAAATTTGGTAGTCTTTAAAAATGCCACAGGACTACTTGTTTGTTTGGAAGTCCTAGATTGTTGCTTTGTCTGTCCCCATGAGCAGAGGTTTCAAGCTATTGATGAAACCAAAATTTTTGGGTTTTGTATGATGACTCCTGTTTCGATATGGCGTTCCTGAAAAAAATCCTTGGCCCATTTTTATTTTGTTTTAAATTTTGGTTTTCTGACCAAAAATATTATTTGAATTCCTTGAATTTACCTACTAACATATTTAAATCTATTAATCTTTTAATCTATGTTTTAATCCCCTAATGCCCTTAATAAAGTTCTCAATAGTTTAGTGTTTTGGAGACTCAAAATCTTTTGGAGGTCCATATGGGCATATATTTATATTTTTAAAAAATCAAAAAAACTCTCCTACAGTAAATATTCATTTGACTAACAGACTAAAAAATACCAGATTCTAAGAGGTAACTATTACTTAAATCTTCCTTGGTATTCAAGCTTTTATATATTACTGTTTTATGGATATATGTTATCAAAGATTTCTGTTATTTTCAATATCTACAATTGTGATTTAAAATATACAATCTTTCCATTAAATTACCCTTTAGTTAATTAAGGTAATTAGAGATTAGAATTGGGTGATAACCGTACATTGAGCCTTTCACATCTTCACTGCTTTGAGCGAAGCATAACTGAGCATTAACCACCCACTTTTACCATTTGATGCCTCTGACTGTTACCGTTTTATTTACCCTTCTGACTGTAAAGCAAGGCTACCTTTATTTTGGTAACATAAGCTCCATTTGCACAGCACTCAAAGGGAGAAACAATTACTTTCATTTTAAAAACCTAAAAATAAACCACAGAAATTTCTTCATACATAATGTGGCAGTGTTAAGTTTCAGTATTTTAGGATCATCTAGGGGTAGACACAAATGAGGATTTTATTTTATTGGAAGACTGGAAATCTCCATGTTCAGGTCAGGCTTTTGGGACGTGTGAAGCTCACCGGCACATTCACCCACATGCTTGAGTTGAACGGACTAAAATGTAAAGGAGCCACACTGACATTTATAAGGAAAAATGTCTATCCGTTTTCCTTAAGACGTTGTTGCTAGAAATGTAAACTTATACAACCAATATTAACCAAGCACCAAAACAGATGGAACAAACAGCTGGGTTCTGCTTTGGCAGCAGGAAACTGGGGTAAAAGGGACATAAAGATTTCCTCTCCATTCAAACTTCATACAAAGGATACTGGACATGCAGGAAGAAAGACAAGATATGAGGGAGTTAGTTTAATTAATTAGGCCACAGGTTTTTTCATAGGCTATGTCTACACTGGCAAGTTAGCTCGAATTAAGGAAGCTTAATTCAAACTAACTTAAACCTTGGCTACACTAGGCTTTCATTAGTTCGAATTAAGGGCTTCCTTAATTCGAACTAATAAATTCGCTTATACTTTTTGAAGTAAGGGTTAATTCGAACTAGTTAGTTCGAATTAACCCAATGTGGCCACGTTAGTTCGAACTAAGCTCTTAGTTCGAACTAACCGGCACATTGAGCTCAATGCAATTGACTAATTCGAACTAAGCAAGTGCTATGCATGGCACTTGCTTAGTTCGAACTAAAATTTGCTAGTTCGAATTAAGTTAATTCAAACTAACTAAAATTAGTTCAAATTAACTAATTCGAACTAACTTTGGTAAGTGTAGACATAGCCATAGAGTCCAAGGTCATAAGGGACCATTGTGATCATCTCTCATCATCTCTCATATAATATAGGCCATAGAATTTCCCCCAAATAATTCTAAGAGCATATCTTTTGGAATCGTGATTTAAAAATTGTGACTGAGGAAGACTACACCATGACCCTTAGTAAATTGTTCCAATGGTTAATTACTCTCACTGTAACATCTTATTTCCAGTCCAAATTTGTCTATAGCATCAACTTTCACTCACTGGATTATGTTCTTCCTTTCTCTGTTAGATTGAAGCATTCATCATCAAATATATTTGTTCACCACATAGGAATTTATAGTCTATAATCAACTCTAACCTTTTAATCTTCTCTTTTGTTAAAATAAACAGATTAAGTTGTCTGTCAGTATAAGGCACATTTTCTAATTTTTTAATCTTTCTTCTGGCTCTTCTCTGAACCTTCTCCAGTTTATCAACATCCTTTTGAGATATGGGCATCACAACTGGGCACAATATTCCACCAACTGTAGTATTAGTTTCAAAAACAGAGGTAAAATAACTCCTCTGTCCATACTTGAGAGTCCCCTGTCTATGTATCCTAGCATCACATTAGCTCTTTTGTTCACATTATCTCACTGGGAGCTCATGTTCAACTGATTATCCACCATGACCTTGAAATTTTGTCAGAGTCACTGCTTCCCAGGAGAGAGTCTCCTATTGTGTAATTATGCCTTCATTCTGTATTCCTAGGTGAGTACATTTACATTTAACTGTATTAAAACCCATGGTAACTAATCTGGATACTACCCAGCAATAACTCATACAGCGTAGTTTAAGTCTTTCCTTAATCATTTCCAGCTGTTGGAGGGTTGCCAGCTGGGATCCCACTGTCCTCCTCCTCTAGGGACTGGAGAAATGGGGTTATCTCCAGATGCTACCAATTATTAGGGTCCCATTACCCAGCTTCTTTATGGGATGCCTTCCATTAAATCCACTTAAAATCTAGGCATGAGAAAAGGCTCTGGCTGGAGGGACAAGGTTTATATACCCCACTCCCTTGGGTACATGTGGTCAATAGCTTATCTGAGTGCTACTGGTCTGCACACCTGTTCAGATGATGCCTTCCCCACTTTCCAAGTCACCATACCTCTTCCAATCCCAAGGGGGGAACCTTAAGAATCAAAACCCTCTTCTCTTCTAGTCTAGACAAAGACCTCTTGCCTTTGAGGCTGGGGTGGAGGGTGTTAATGTGTTAAATGAGTGTAACACACAGGGTGAATCCTAGAGAATTATCTCACTAACGCTTCTCAGGCTGCCTCTGTTCATACTTGTATGAAAGAAAGAAAGAAAGAAAGAAAGAAAGAAAGAAAGAAAGAAATGAGTTACATTTGTTTAGATTATCTTCCCAAGATTGCTACTTAGGCCTTGTACACACTACAAAGTTATCGCGTGGTAAGGCTCCTTATCGCGCGATAACAGTGAGGGCGTACAGACACCAATGCTTCTTGTTGCACGGCAACAGCCCTCTTGCCGCACAACATGTAAACCACCCAAACGAGGGTGGTAAGGCTTACCACGGAACAGTTGTTCCATGGTACAGCCTGTGTGTACGCTTCTTGCATTATTGACAGCCTTCAGAAATGTCCCAGAGTGCCAATCAAGGGCACTCTGGGACACCGGAGCTGTCAAATATGTCAATTTCACTGCTCTAGCAGAGCAATGAAATTGACTGCTATGGGAGCTGCCAGGTTCGGCGGCTCCCCTGGACTGAGCTAGGGGGCTGGCCCGAACTGGCTGCCCACTCTGGTTCAGGCCAGCCTTCTAGCTCAGCCCCGGGGCTTCGGATGGTGGCTGGGGCAAGCGCCGCAGCTCCCGCTGCCACCCGAAGCCCTGCAGCCCCCTAGCTCAGCCCCCAGGCTTCGGGTGGTGGCGGGAGCTGTGGCGCTTAAGAGCTCAGCTCTCGCTGCCACCCAAAGCCCCAGGGCTGAGCTAGGGGGCTGCAGGACTTCAGGTGGCAGCGGGAGCTGTGGGGAGCACCGGGGCTGAGCTAGGGGGCTGGCTGTGGGCAGTGCATGGTGGGACAGGTGGCCACCATGCACTGCTCTTGTATCTCAAAGGAGCGTTCACCGTGTGAACGCTCCTTTGCGATATAACCAGCAGGTATATACACACCAAAGCGCTTTCCTTGTCCTTCAGTAGCTTTTATTGTGGGACAAGTTTGTAGTGTGTACATAGCCTTAGACTGGCCCAAAAATTCTAAGGTTGGCTTGTCCCCTTTCCAGTGTATGTAGGCCTAAAATACCCCAAGTTATCAGACCGTTAACCTGTCTCCTTTTTTTTTTTTTAAGCTGATGTTTGAAGCCGTTCCAAGATTTAGAATGCTAGGAAAAGTCTTAGTGAACATGGTTTGGTGGGAAGAATGCAGGTTAAATTTGTATGATAAATACATCTATCACATATGGCATGGAAAATAATGTAGACTGAGCTTTTCAAAGTTACTTAGAGGTGTTAGATACACATTTCCCGTTAATGTTAACAAGCGTTGTGCATCCAAAACCCCTAGGAAACTTTGAAAATCTCAGCCATATGGTTTTTAAGGAGTTTAAGATCCTATTGACCCTCTTTGCTTCAGCTAACTATTGTATTTCTCTCTTCATGTTAAATGCTGCAAGCTCGAATCCTTATATATCCTCCTTAACATCAGTAATACAGTCCATTTTCTAAACTTAAAATGTATAACATTATGAAATATCCTGACTTCAGTATCACTATGGGAGATGGGTGGGAACAGAAAATAAATCTGATTAAAAATCAATCTAGGATTAAAGCATAAATTAAATTTGCCTTTGCCAGGCTAAGTTTATATTAGTGATTCTGAATTATCTGGAAAGGAGAAGAGAAATAATTTGCTGTTTGGAATGGTCTCATTTTCTGCAATCTTCCTCCCTCTGTGCCTTCTCCCTATCCCCATCTTACTGATCCCATGAAAGGCCCTGTGGACAAGGAATGTAAGTGAATCTCTTTGTTTATCCCAGGAAAATTACAAATAGGATCCAAGTCTTGGGCAACAGTTGACTCTCATTATTGCGCCAGAATATGCAAGAACATAGCTTTTAAAAGGAGGGACTCAGAAAACTGAAGATTTTAAATTCAACAGTTTGAGATATATTTGTATACAAATTAGCTGAGATGAAGAAGAGAGACTCCTCCGTTAAAGCACACAACAGATACAAAGTAATGATCTATTATCAAAATCCCTGATAATAAAACACTCAGATAAAAATGAGCAATAAGAGAAAGGAAAGAAAACAAACAATGAAACTATTACAGTTATTGGATGATGAGTAAGTAAAGACATCTAAAGAGAGGGCACTAAACAGCCAAGCAGCACTGCCACCACTATATAGGTCAGAATAAAGTTTACGCTAGTATAATAATTATGAAGTTTAATAATTTATGGTAAATTAGGCATAATTATACTATCACTTTTTAAGATGATAATTTTCACTTGTGGATCTCAAAGCACTTTACTACAGCGGTCAATACCATTAGCTCTTTTATGACACCTATTTTACAGATGGGAAAACTGAGGCTCAGGGAGGGCTGTGATTTGCTGAAGGTCATTTAGGAAAGTCGTGGTAAAGCTGGGAATTGAAGACAGGTCTCTAGAGTCCCAGGTTAGTGCTCTATTAATTAGGTCACACTGCCTCCTTGCAAGGAAGTAACATAGGATACCACAGCTCAGGAAAGGCTAACGATGCAAGGCTGTGCTAGCCAGCTCTCTGTTTATTCAAAAAGTGCAGTTTTATGGCTTCTGTTTTTTATTAGCCATTTGAGCCTGCATGGATTTGGATGGGGGTGTACAAATGTTTTATTTTCTAAAATTGTGTAGAGATATTTGGTAAGCATGTGAAATTGACAAGACTGGCTCATGGAACTAGATAGTCACTGGTGATTTTTCTGACACACATACAGATTGGACCTTGTATCCTTTTCAGTGTTTTTACCATGCTGATGTACAGAGTTCAAATTACATGCATTTACAGTGGCTCATCCAGATCATTCGGCCATATTTTCTTAAACAAACAGTATCCAAGCTTTAAAGTTTCCACAGTCCATTTTGTTAAGGATGCAAGTAGAGGTGGTAGTAAAAATTTTTAAAGCCTTTAAGTTCCATTGGGTTCTTTTCAGTGAGGCAAATATTACTCGTGGTCTAAAATGAGTGACAATACTTTCAGTGACAGACCAATAGAAAAGGTTCACTCATGGGATGACTATCCATATTAAAACACAATAAAGGACACATTTATGAAAAAAATATCAAACAAAGCTTATCTTTATTGGACAGCACCTTATAATGTTTCCTGGTAGAAAAAACATACACAGAAAAATGCATATCTATGCATGACAATATATCATATTTTTTTATTATTAGTGAAGTATGGAATAGCTACATAAAAGAGACAGATTGTCACTATCTGACCTACAGTATCTAATTTATATGACTATGGGATGTAGACAAAACTTGAACCCCAAATGATACCATATGAACTATGGATGATCTAGGAAATTATTCCAGCAGGAGAGGAAGAGAAGAGATTGCACCCTCCCAAGCAGTAATGTTATGGGTTTGTTATGATGTGTGTATGTCAGTTAGGCAATAAAAGGTTATGGTATGCCTGAAAGGCCAGTTTTGCTTCCTGGACTCACCTGTAGAGTGGGCCAGGTTTAATTAAAGATGAAGTTCAATGGGAGAAGGAATTGTATAGTGACTTTAAGAATGTTGCAGCCCCTCTCTTGACACTAGGAAGTGGAGAGACCAGCAGGATCAAGGAGGGAGCCCCAAAAAAGAGTTGGCCATAGGAACTTTTCCTGAGTAGAGAAGTCTAGCAAGAAGCCAGAAGAGAAAGTGAACAGCTAATTGGGTAGAACATGGTTCAGTGAGAAGCCTTGACAAAGATGGTAGAATATGGACTTCCAAGGAAAGAGCCCTTAGAGGTGCGCAACTGAAGAGTAGAGTGTAATGAAAGGTCAAGTCTGAGAGTAGAAGTTGGTTTAAGTCTGTCTTTTGGGGGGTTGGATTTTGTTTGAAGACTCCAGGGGGAGTCTTGAGAGTACTGTGTCTGAAAGAAAGGTGAATGGAGAGAGGCTGTTGAGAGATGATCTGGAAAAAAGCTATCATAGGAAGTAGTCAAAGGAATGCAACAGTAAGACCTTGACTGCTAGTTATCCTGTTGCAGGATTGGAATCCATTTCAGTGAGTTAGGTCATGGTTCTTTTACCAACCACTAAGGAAGGTGGTGAAAGATCTCTGAGAAGGCAAAAAAGAAGACTGAAAATGCTGAGAGAACCGTGTAAGTCCAAAACATTCTGTGAGTACACTGCCTGGTCTTTTGTCAAATGTCTTATCATCATGGAAAGAGCAGAAATAAAGTGTGACCTGGACAGAGGACTGAGTCACAAGAAAAGGTGTATCACCACAGGCCCCACATGACCATCAGCAGGAGATGCAAGAGAAAAAAGATCTGCTATGCCATGTCCAGCACTGAATTGGTGCATCAATACTGAATTCACCCTTCTACAGGGTTGCATCTCATCTCCTATTCCTGTCATTTTATACTGATCTGGCATTGCAAAGCAGTTAGAAAGCTTTCCTAAAGGGTTTGGGATGAGGATTGTACGGTGTAAATGAGTTCTAGGGTGGTGTAAGGCTAGCATGAGTAGCTGTATTCCACCTACTCCCTCCACATCGCAGGGAAGGCCGGTAAAGTCAGGGTGAGGAGTTACACATCAGAGGTATATCCAACCAAGTTCAGAATGCACAGGGGCTGATCCTTGGATGGCAGAGTGGTTTCTAGGGGATCCCTGCAACTTAAATAAGCCTCCCAGGGTTGAGAAAATGTAAAGTTGGCTGAGAGCTCCTTTTTCTCCCACAGTCATCTACACTGAGTATGTGTTCAGTTCAGGTGAGAAGTCAGCTAAACACCTATAAATATTTGAAAGTTGGACACCAAAAAGATAGAGGCAATGTTGGGAATCCTCTCAGCTGAGGCTCTTTGGCTATGTCTACACTTGCAAGTTAGGTCGACTTAAGGAGGCTTAAGTCAACCTAACAGTTGCTGTCCACACCAGGCTTTGATTAAGTCGACTTAAGAAATTCCTTAAATTGACTTAATGAAAGCTTAGGTCGACTTAATAAGAACTGCTGGTTAGGTTGACCTAACCCTTAGGTCGACTCCTTAGGTCGACTCCTTAGGCACAGTATGGACACTTAAGTCCACTTTATTAGGTCAACCTAACGGCAGTTAGGTCGACTTACTAAGTTCCCGTTCAGGGGAAGCACTTTGTTTAGTCGACCTAATAAGGTCCACTTTAGGTGGCCTTAAAGTCAACCTTATTAGGTCAACTTAACAAAGTCGACCTAACTTTTTGTAGTGTAGACATAACCTTTGAAACCTCGGCAAATCCTTTTTTTTTAAATGCCATGGGGTCAGTGATGCTTACAGTTTAATTAGAAACAATCAGTTCTTCCTGTGCCTAAATTGCTGAATAATAAACTATAGCTCCAAAGAATTTGTCCTCTAAGTGTTTTCACTACCTCGCTCAGTCAGACCCTCAGCTGAGCTACATTTTATTAGGGCTATCTTAGCTCCTGTAAACTGAAACTCATTTAATTAAAATTTGTGCATACTGATTTAAGATTACAGAGGATGCTCCATATAGGTAACAAATTGTGGGCCCAACTCTTAAATATGTGAACATCAACCTAGGAAACTGCATAATTTGTGGTGTAATTTATTACTGTTTACACCTTGTCTGGGTGGCTGGAAAGTGGGAGTAAAAGCATGAGTGTGTTAATGCATTGGATGGTAGGAACAAATCTAGTGTGTTAATGCTGGGGAAAATGTTGCTTCACCTCAAACAAAAATAAAACTCCTCAATTATCTTTGCAGGATGTGGGACATGCCTATGCAAATGGAGACTACTCTGGATTTTGGGACAGGAGGTTCACTCATGTAATTGCAGTTTAAGAAAATGATCGTCTGAAGAGTGACTATCCTTAAACTTGCATTACATTCAGCTGGAATTGAGGGATCTCAGCACTTCATAGGATCGCACTTCAGAGCACCACACCCTGTATGCACAAAACTAGAAATAACTCTAGATGTGGTTCAGAATTTAGTATGACTGTAATTTTAAAGAGATAGGGAATATTCTGAGTGATGCTATACTGTTGCTTTGGATGGATGAAACATATGGAAGAGCTGAATAATGGTAGCCAACTAAGGTACCCAATAAGGTTAGGATGTAAATAGCCAACACTTCTTGCTTTCTGCAACATAATTTCTTTGTGTATCTCCAAGATATTGATTTCCAAAGTTTCAGTCAGATGGTGGTGTTTAGTTTTGACTGTTGGTTTCCAAATGAGAAATTTATAAATTGAATCTGTCAGGGGCAAGACACTGCAGAAATAGATTGAATAAACATGGAAATGACAATCTCCGAGCTATGCATGCAACTAGATCTCATTGTGACTAGATCCTCCATGAAGGGCTGCAACGTAGAGGAGGAAAGAGGGCAAAAACCTTTTTTTTCCTTTGTGACACTATGCAGGGATTTTGCAAAATCTGAACCTTTATGCCCAAGGGCTCAACAGCACCTCCACTGGTGCTGACTTCTCCAAAATGGGATGTGCAGGGTGTTGATCCCATCCCTCATGTGTACAAGTCAGGCTGGCTCAGCACAGAGGAGTCAATAAAGAAAATACTGAACAAACTGGCTCTGTATATGTAAAAGACTTTCGCCTATAAGAATAATAAGAATTTGTATAAGAATAATGTTTTAAAAGGACTTTTTAAAAAAGTGGTTACTTGATCAATAAAGAAAGAGAGAGAGGTCCAAAGATAAGAGGGCAGCAGGTAAATGAGCTTCAAAAAGGAAAACATGAATTTATTCCTTCAATATAGCCACATTTGAGGGGAGAAAAGAAATATATAGTTTTTCCAATGGCCAAGTGATAAATAGAGCTAATTGCTTTAATAGACCTTGCTAGAAATATTACCTATGTTTGTTCAGCAGAAATGAGACAACTTTTACCATTTGGCAGGAAGCAGTGTCTTATTGAGTTCTGATGTTCTGTATTCTCAGTGAGGTGCTATTTTTACTCCAGCGTAAGAGGTGGGGAGATGAAGGAGTTAATGGCACCAATTAGGAGACGTGAATGTTGTATACAGCATTTTCTCATCTCTCAGGACAATCAGATTGTAAGAATAAAATTTGTGAACAGAACTGAAAAGAAAACCCAGGTGTAATTTTTGAATGGGATGTATTCTTTGCTGTAATTGAAGCCTTTTAAAATCCATTTAAAAGTTACAGGGGCTGGGGCACATGATGTATGAGGAAAGATTGAAGGAACTAGGCTTATTTAGTCTGCAGAAGAGAAGACTGAGGGAGGATTTGATAGCAACCTTCAACTACTGAATGCGGTAGAGGATAACGGTAACTATAATAAAATACAACATGGCTTTACAAAAGGGAGATCGTGCCAGACCAACTTGATCTCCTTTTTTGAAAGGATAACAGATTTTTTAGATAAAGGGAATGTGGTGGACCTAATTTACTTAGATTTCAGCAAGGCATTTGATACAGTTCCACATAGGGAGTTATTAGTTAAGTTACAGAAGATGGGGATTAATATGAATATAGTAGGGTGGATAAGGAACTGGTTATAAGGGAGACTACAGTGGGTCATACTGAAGAGTGAACTGTCAAGCTGGAGGGAGGTGACCAGTGGAGTCCCTCAGGGATCTGTCTTGGGACCGATCTTGTTCAACCTTTTTGTTACTTTTTGTTACAAAAAGCGGGAATGTGCTAATAAAGTTTGCGGATGACACCAAGTTGGGAGGTATTGCCAATACGGAGAAGGATTGGGATACCATACAGAAAGATCTGGATGACCTTGTAAACTGGAGTATCAGGAACAGGATGAAATTTAATAATGGGAAGTGCAAGGTCATGTATTTAGGGACAAACAACAAGCATTTTTCCTATAAGTTGGGGACGCATCAGTTGGAACGAACTGAGGAGGAGACGGATCTGGGAGTAATGGTTGACCATAGAATGACTATGAGCTGCCAATGTGATGTGGCCGTGAAAAAAGCTAATGCGGTTCTAGGATGTATCAGGAGAGGATTTCAAGTAGAGACAGGGAGGTGTTAGTGCTGCTGTACAAGGCACTGGTGAGACCCCATCTGGAATACTGTGTGCAGTTCTGGTCCCCAATGTTTAAAAAGGATGAATTCAAATTGGAACAGGTGCAGAGAAGGGCTACAAGGATGATCTGTGGAGTGGAAAACCTGCCTTATGAGTGGAGACTCAAGAAGCTTGGCTTGTTTAGCTTAACCAAAAGAAGGCTGAGGGGGGATATGATTGCTCTCTATAAATACATCAGAGGGATTAACATCAGGGAGGGAGAGGAATTATTTGAGTACAGCACCAATGTGGACACCAGAACAAATGGTTATAAACTGTCCGTCAAGAAATTTAGGCTTGAAATTAGATGCAGGTTTCTAACCATTAGAGGTGTAAAGTTCTGGAATAACCTTCCAAGGGGAGTTGTGGGGGCAAAAGCCATAACTGCTTTCAAATCTGAGCTTGATAAATTTATGGAGGGGATGGTATGATTAGCCTATTTTGGAAATTGACTGATATTTGGCTACATGTGGTGGATTGACAAGTAGCCTAAGAGGGGAGAGTACATGGGGTGGGTTCTGAGTTATTACAGAGAATTGTTTCTTGGATAACTGGCTGTTGAGACTTGCCCACGTGCTCAGGATTTAACTGATCGCCATATTTGGGGTTGGGAAGGAATTTTCCCCCAAGGCTGATTGGCCTGGGCTCTGGGGGTTTTTCACCTTCCTCTGTAGCACAGGGCATGGTTCACCTACCAGTGAATTCTCTGTATCTTAAAGTCCTTAAATCATGATTTAAGGAGGTAAATAACTCAGTCATAGGTTGGTGGCCTATTGCAGGAGTGGATGGGTGAGGTCTTGAGGCCTGCATTTTGCAGGAGGTCAGACTAGATGATCGTACTGGTCCCTTCTGACCTTAAAGTCTATGAGTCTACTTGAAGGGGTGCTCCAAAGAGGAGGGAGCTAGGCTGTTCTCAGTAGTAACAGTGGACAGAACAAGGAGCAATGGTTTCAAGTTGCAGGGGGGGAAGTCGAGGTTGGATATTAGGAAAAACTTTCTCACTGGGAGTGTGGTGAAGCATTGGAATGGGTTACCTAGGGAGGTGGTGGAATCTCCGTCTTTGGAGATATTTAAGGTCCGGTTAGATAATACCCTGGCTGGGATGATTTAGTGGGAGTGGTCCTGCTTTTAGCAGGGGGTTGGACTAGATGACCTCAAAAGGTCCCTTCCAACCCTATGGTTCTATGATTCTATGAATTGTACCAATGTCAGAAAATACCTGAACTGTTATATCTTTAGGGATTTTCTTATGTTACAAAAGAGAAATTTTATTTTTATATAGCATTTATAATGAACCGAGCAACAAAATTGTTTTTCAGGCAGAAGTAAACTTTCGCTAAAGAGATGAGGAAAGTTTAAGAGAGAGATTTAGGAGTGGAATCTGTGTGGGGGAAGAGTCCAAAGTGGTCGTGCCTGCACTAATGAAAGAGCAAATGCAAACTATAGAAAGACAAGGATAGAAGGAATGAACAGTTAGGTAAGACATCCATAGAGTGTTGTGAAACCTAGTGGACAGATCTTCAGCTGCTATACATTCTCCTATGTGACCATAGAAGTCAGTGGGTCTATGACAATGTACATTATCTCAGTATCTGTCTCCAGGAGGGAAAAGACCCTCTGGGTATGATTCACAGTGTGATAGGAAACCAATAATAATAAAGGAGGAATAGAAATTATTAATAGGTAAGTATGATAGGATGGACTAGGCCCCGAGACCCCTGCTGAGAGAATCACAGTCCTGCTGCATCCCACCCTAGAAAAGGGTAGTAGAGAGATCCTCCAAGCAGCCTAGAGTGGTTGTGTGGGACAAAGGCAATCAGGAGAGGTACTGCAGAGAGTAGCCAATAGGGGCTCAGCAGACTCATATAAAAGGAACTGTGGGGCCAGAATGAGTTCAATCTGCTTGCAGGTACTGGGGAAGCAAAAGGTGCTGCTAGTAGGCTGCAGGAAATGGAAGGCTGAACAGAGCAGCTACTAGCAGGGCTGAGTGCAAGAACAGCAAGGGACTCCGCAGGGAGCTGTGATGAGCAAATTAGCCATGTCTACACTTGTTAATTTAAGTCGACTTAGCATGTCTACACTCAAAAATTAAGTCAACTTAAAGGGGACCCTGCCAAATCAACTTAGAGTGTCCACATTGGATGCCTAAGTTGACCTATAGGGGCTAGGTGGACCTGGGACTGGTCCACGGTGGCTGGGGGGGCACCCCTTGCCATGTGCTAGGGGGCTCAGCATTTGCTCCGTACCTGGGTACAATGGGAGCTGAGAAGGACAGGGACACTGGCAGGGCATAGGAGCAGGGTGGGCAGGGCTCTCTCCTTCCCTCTGGGGGGGCATGCCAGGCTCTGCCTGTGCCAGCCACCCTGTCAGGAAAGGCAGTGGATGAGCCCTGAAGCCCTTTAAATTGACTTGAAATCGATTTAGGGCTAATCTGCATCTACACTGGCTTAAGTCAGCTTAATAAAGTTGACTTAAGTGATAGTTCAAATTAAAACGAGGTGTTATTAATTCAAACTAACATTTCCTTAATTCTACTTAAGAAGCAGCTTAAGTCGAATTAAGGAAAATGTAGTGTAGACGCAGATTAAATTAAGCCGATTTAAGCAATCTTAAATCGATTTAATTTGTAAGTGTAGATGCACCATTGAGTCCAATAAGGGTGGCTTGGCAGGAAGGCTGGGGTCACTGAGGACTCAAGGGGTGTGTCTACACTGGCAAGTTAGGTCGACTTAAGGAGGCTTAAGTCGACCTAAACAAAGCCGCGTCCACACTGGTCTTTTCTTAAATCGACTTAATAATACCTCCTTAAATTGTCTTAAGGCCAGTGTAGATGGGGATTAACGCTAAGTCGTCTTTATTAAGTCGACTTAAAGCCAATACAA
Source organism: Pelusios castaneus (assembly GCA_007922175.1). Lineage (NCBI taxonomy): Eukaryota > Metazoa > Chordata > Testudines > Pelomedusidae > Pelusios > Pelusios castaneus. The sequence continues at coordinate 30,429,235 of ML685767.1, forward strand.
TGGCTATCTCTGCTGTTAAGTCAACTTAACAAAGTTGACTTAAAGTGTAGCCAATTTGTTAAGTCAATTTAATAAGGCTGACTTGACTTAAAGTCGACCTTGTTAAGTTGACTTAACAAAGTCGACTTAACTTTGTAAGTGTAGACATAACCAGGTAGAGGGAAGGAGTTTGCAAGGAAGTAACCCTCGATGCGCTGCTCAGTTCCAGAGTCAGAGTCTTGAAACCTAGCTGGATCAAGGGAGGGCACTGTGATGGGCCCAATTGGACTGGTTAAAGAGTGACTTCAGCAAGGTCTGCAGGACATTTTGGATTTATACCTGGAAAGGATTTGTTGCTTATTTGGCACATGGATTTTGTGTGACTTGGCCTGCCTAACAAGTGCAGCAGCTGACAGGGGATACCATGAGCAGAGAAACTGAGAAAAAATTGCAGTCATGCAAGTACTCAACAAAGGGATGGAGGTGAGTGCCAACCCATCACATTACAGGATTTGGCCAGATGAGAAAAGAGTAATAGGGAAACATTCTAGGAAAAAAATGAAGGAGAAGAAACAGAGAAGAGAAAATATACTGAAAAAAGAAAACAATAGAGGCTAAAAAAGGGTGGAATAAAAGTGATCTTTGGTTATTACTAGAATGTAATGGGATTTTGGGGTGGGGGTGGGATTTGAGTTTGTAAAAGTCGGAGAAGTTTTTTAAAAACTTTTTTTTTTTATTTTTCTGCTCTCTCTGGCTGCGGTTGGGCCTGTGATCAGGAATACTAAATTTTGTGGATAAGTCTACTCTTGCTCTTTTGCTGGATAAATAAAAATCAGAAATAATGGAATTTGTATAAAAGACTGGTTATATGAGATTGGTGGCCTCCTTTTCAGACCAAAAGGGTAAGCTAAATATCAAGAGTGAAATTGTGACCCCATTGTAGTCTTTGTATGTGATTGTTGCCATACATTCTACATTGTTGGACACATCTAAAAGCAAAATGGGATCACCCATACCATTGTTTAGAAACCTTTGTAGTGGCTGCACAGATTTGAAATATGTGACAAATATTCCATGTAAAATCTGAAAAAGTTCTTCATCTTAACTACCATCCAAACTAGAATGAAGGTGGACAACACAATTAATAGTACCTTGTCCTTAAAATATCCCTTATTTTGTGAGAATCTTTTAACTCTAATTCAGAAGAGACGCAGATCCAGCCTGAAACCAGACCTGGAAGAATTTTTGAATCCCCACTAATAAATATTCCCTCCATAATACTTGGAGTGAATTGCTGAAAACCATATTTGATTAGATGATAAATGGATAATTCCAGCAAAGGGCCTTCCACATTTATCTTCCTTACAAGGCATTCTTTAATCATCAGTTTTTTTAATCAAAACACTTGACTGACCAGAAGTTTTGGCCACCTTTTCATATAAGCTATGCAAGGTTTTAATTGAACCTGAATAAAGCAGTAAGAGTGTTTTAATTTAAAGTATAGACAAATGATCTTATTTGAGCAACATATAATCACACAATTATGGAAGGGAATATTATTGCAGAGTTCTTACTATCTACAGCATCAACTTTCTAGGTTTTCTCTTGTTGAATTCATTGTTCAATTGACATCTAGTAATCTTATTAACAATTACTTTTATGTTTTAAATCACACTTAAATTACAGTACATTGCAAATATAAATAATCCTCTATATACAAAAGTTTAATATAAAACTATAATATATTTTTGTTAATCATATCTTGGATCTTACTGTGTAGCAAGGGAATCACAGAATCATAGGGTTGGAAGGGACCTCATAAAGTCATCTAGTCCAACCCAGTGATAAAAGCAGGACCACTCCCACTAAATCATCCCAGCCAGGGTTTTGTCTAACCAAGCCTTAAATGTTTCGAAAGATGGAGATTCCACCACCTCCCTAGGTAACGCATTCCAATGCTTCACCACACTCCTAGTGAGAAAGTTTTTCCTAATATCCAACCTCTACCTTCCCAGCTGCAACTTGAAATCATTGCTTCTTGTTCTGTCCTCTGTTACTACTGAGAACAGCCTAGCTCCCTCCTCTTTGGAGCACTCTTCAAGTAGTTGAAGGTTGCTCTCAAATCCCCCCTCAGTCTTCTCTTCTGTAGACTAAATAAGCCTAGTTCCTTCAGTCTCTTCTCGTAAGTTGGGCGCCCCAGTCCCCTAATCATTTTCGTTGCCCTTCGCTGGACTCTTTCTGATTTGTCAACATCCTTTCTGTAGTGGGGAGCCCAAAACTGGACACGGTATTCCAGATGCGGCCTCTCCAGTGCCAAATAGAGAGGAATAATCACATCTCTCGATCTGCTGGCAGTACTCCTACTGATGCAACCCAATATGCCATTGGCCTTTTTGGCAACAAGAGCACACTGTTGACTCATATCCAGCTTCCCCTCCTCCCCTCCCAGGTCCTTTTCTACAGTGCTACTACTTAGCTGATTGGTCCCCAGCTTGTAGCAGTACATGGGATTTTTCCATCCTAAGTGCAGGACTTGGCATTTGTCCTTGTTGAACCTCATGAGATTTCTTTTGGCCCAATGCTTCAATTTGTCTAGGTCTCTCTGAATCCTGTCCCTGCCCTCCAGCATGTCTACCATTCCCCCGAGCTTGCTGTCATCCGTGAACTTACTGAGCGTGCAATCTATCACATCATCCAGATCATTAATGAAGATGTTGAACAGAAACGACCCCAGGACCGACCTTTGGAGCACTCCACTTGTTACTGGTTGCCAACTAGACATTGAGCCATTGATTCCTACCCGCTACCCAATGATCTAGCCAGTTTTCTATCCACCTTACGGTCCACTCATCCAACCCATACTTCCTTAACTTGCTGACAAGAATGCTGTGGGAAACCATATCAAAAGCTTTGCTAAAGTCAAGGTATATCACATTGACAGCTACTCCCGCATCCACAAATCCAGTCATCTCCATCATAGAAGGCAATCAGGTTGGTCAGGCATGATTTGCCCTTGGGGAATCCATGTTGACTGTTCTTGATCAGTCTATTTTCTTTCAAGTATTTCAGAATGGATTCTTTGAGGACCTGCTCCCTGATTTTTCCAGAAATTGAGGTGACTCTGATTGGTTTGTAGCTCCCCGACTCCTCCTTTTTCCCTTTCTTGAAGATAGGTACTATATTTGCCTTTTTCCAATCATCCGGGACCTCCTCCATTCGCCTCAAGTTTTCAAAGAACTCCTACTTGAATTTACAGTATTTACAAAATCCCATGACTCCAACTTTCCAAGTCCAGCCTCTTCTCTTGTATTTCAGTAAGTATCCTCCCAGATAAAGAAAACTGGACAAAACTTTTGGTATCACAATAATGGTGCTCTTTAATTGGCAGAGGGTTAGCTCACTGAGCCATGCTGCACCATATCATCTCCAGTTGCTTAGCCAGGAAGTATGATGAGTTCAAAGACTGAAAAGAAAACATGAAACCTGCCACAGAATGACAGCTGTGCTAGCACACGGGATCTAGTACCCAGTGTGTATACATCAGTGGAAAATAATCAAGCTACCTGTGAATATATTTTGCCACCTGCACAACACCTCATAGATAAACCATTCTGTACAGTCAGATGAAATTATTCTTGATGATGAATGAATATAAACATATTCATGTAACTAATATATGAATACATGGACAAATAGTGGACTAGAGTTTCACTGTTTGCTGGATGATACATTAAAAAAGCATCTGTGTCAGGCACTGGTTTGTTTTCTTAAAAAGCCACATCTTTTCTGGATTTATAAAAACCACAAGGCAGTCAACATCATTGTAAAGCTTTAAAACAAATAAATGCATGGTTTGCTGCCCGAGGTCTTCCTTTTGGTTTTATTGTCCCTGACACAGATGTGAATGTTGTGAGAGTCATGGAAGAAGCCAAATTCACACATATGCTGGGTCCTGTATGCTGTCTGAACCTGCTCTTGCATGATCTTCTTACAAATGACAGTATTATTAAACATCTTTTGGCTGGCACTAATAAAATCTGCATCTATTTGTCACTCCAGAGAAAGCTCAGAGAACTCCAGGAAAAAAACTACTCAAGTGAAAACTAAAACGGGACATGCCAATTCATCTGAATCCCTTGCAATGCCAAGCAGAAAGCTTAAACACTGAAGCATCAGTTTAGAAGCAGAGGGAAAGAGAGACGACAAACATGTGAGAAGCTGCTTTTTTAATAGCAAGGCAATCAGTGTTTGTGAAATGCTTGCACATGTACTTTTAACTTCTAGTGGTGTCCACACATAATGTAGTCTCCTCTCCACCAGGTTTCAGAGGAGGATTCAAGAGTGACAGTCATTCTTCTGCCTGGAAAAGAATAACTATTTCAAGCAGCAGAAGTTTCCATTAGCTTTTAGCTACCTTTCTTGAAGCAGGGTTTTAAAACAACATTGAGGACCGATTTCTCAAGTGCTCTAAAATGATGTAGCTCCATTGAAGTCACTGGAGCTCTGCCAAACTTCACCAATTGAGGATCTATCTAGTCCTGAAATCTCATTCTCTGACAATCTAGCATCAACATAAAAGGGTACTGGAAAAGCAAATTGCTATTCTGAGTCCAGATACTACCACCTTTTCTCTTGTTAAATACTTTAATCATTGATTTTAATGCAACTATTAAGTGAGGAAGGAAGTACTCCACATGACATGAATAAATGGCAAAGTCTAGCCCTGATTCCCCAGCTATCAAAGGCTGATGATAAAAGAAAGGGAAGAGCCAACTATAAAACACCACGAATACTATGACATCAATGCAATTTGTTCCAGCAGCTCCAAGTCTAAGCTATAGCTCAGAAATGGGGAATATGAAGTTGTGATTGAAATCTAACTGACAAAGACTACCATTCTAACACTAGGGGGGAGAAGTCTGCTGAATGACAACAGGTGTCTGCTGACTTTTTGTACCATGGGTGGATTTCAACTTAAGTGAAGAGCAGCCCAAAATCAGAGTGGAAGAGCATGATCTGACTTAACTTTACAACTGCCCAGGCTTTTTGCATGTGGAAATAATGTAATTAAGTAACTGAAATAGCTGAGCAAACATGCTGTTCTGCATTTCCTAGTGTGAGCAGGGTCTGAAAACCAGAACTGAATATTCTATAATGAGATGCTGTTTGCATAAGGTAAAATTCACTCTTGATGCAGAGGGCCAGCAAATGCCTTCAGCACCTCTAAAGCCATGTCTACACTAGAAAGTTGTTCCACAATAAATCTTTGTGCTACAATAAATGTGTTGTATTTATAGTGCAATTGCACATTCACATTGCGCTCCTTATAACGCAAAGGAGTGTCTACACTGTTCTTTGCATTTCTGCAAGAAAGAGCACTGAATTGTGGACACCTATCCCACTGTGCCACTCATCAGCTTCCAGTGCTAGGAACCCTGCAAAGAAGTAAAGGAGCACTGATGACTGAGGGTAAATTTACAAGTTTGCCTAGGACGCTGTGTTTCCTTGTTGTCATTCACTGTAGCTGCTAGCAACTCATGCCCTTTTGCAACATTGTCCCAGGAAAACAGGAAAAAATTCAAAAGTTCCTGCGACTGACAGGAGGGAGGGGCTAGTTGTGTTAGTCAAAGCAGAAGACCAGAGTGGTCAGGCTTGGAATTATGGGACATTTCCAGAGGCCACTTATTGTGCAAGAAAATTCCGCCAGTGTTCACACACACTTTATAGTGCAAGAGCTGGTCCGCAATAGGAGTTGACTCTTGCACAGGTGGTATTATTGTTTTGGTATAACAGGGCGCTTATAATCCAACAAGGAGCATCCAGGTGTGTATGGTGGACTTGTTTTTCTGCAGTAAGACAGCTTATTCCGCAATAACTCTCTAGTGTTAGAGACCAAAGTCTCCCCCTCCTCCATTGCTTAACCATAGGTCTTGAAAGGAATCTTTGACAGCTGGTGTGATAGTCTCTATTGTGTGAAGCCCAGGAGACATCTGTTGAAACTACATTTACATGAATCCACTGGGTGTAATACAATGCTGGATGGTTGCAGCAGTTACACCATTCTATGGACCATTGTAATGGCCACAGAGAGACTCTATCACAGCCCCTTCTCCTGGTCCCACCTTTGGGGTGGTTGGATTTCATGGCCTCTAAAGCACTTGTGCTTCACTAACAACACCCAAGTGCTCTAATTTTGTAGTTATGTTGATTTTTCTCCCTGAGGGATTCTGCTCCTGCTTCCACTGAAGTCAATAGGACTAGTTACATGAGTAAACTTCCTCATGTAAGTTTTCCAGAATTCAACTCTAGGAGATGACTGACTAAAACATCAGCTGGGTAATTAATTGTTATTTCTGTACTATAACCAGTGGAACTAGAGACAGAGGGCCTATGTTCCCCTAAGGGTTGTTATTGACAGGACACCAGTGGAACAGGGAACATGGGCTATGTCTACACTTGAAAATTTAGGTCAACTTTAGCTAAGTCGACTTAACAAAGTCGATTTTAAGTTGACTTAGTTAAGTCGACTTAGTGAGTCTACACCTAAATTTTAAGTCGACTTTGGGGGGAACTTACAAAGTCGACCTAGAGCATCTACACTGGATGCCTAGGTCGACTTCTAGGGGCTAGAGGGACCTAGGGCAGGTCCATGGGGGAAAGGGGAGCACCCCTTGCCCAGTGCCCAGACTTGAAAAAGTCGACTTAAGCTTTAAGTCAAAGTAAATTGAGGTTTAATAAAGTCGACTTAATTTTCATTAAGTCAACTTTATTTTCCTTAAGTCGATATAAGCAAGTTGCTTAAGTCGACTTAAGGAAACTGTAGTGTAGACGCAGGGTAAATTAAGTCGACTTAAGCAAGCTTAAGTCGACTTAATTTACAAGTGTAGAAGCACCCATGGAGAGTGAGGCTGGAAACAACTCAACCACATGAACAGAACAGTATACACAGTTCTAAGATATGCCACCATTCAGCTTAACCTGCCTTAAGCTTTACTCTCTGCTAATGAACCACAGAGAGCATATGGGGTTCAGGCTGTCAGGACAGGAAAGCAATGAAAGATAATACTAACCTCCATGCATGCAAAAATGGTAACAGGAAATGTCTCTTGCCATTTGAGCTGGAGAGTGGGACTGCTGGAATGTGATTTCTTAGGATGAATCAGACTGAAACACACGCATTACATAGAAAAAGCACAATCTCATAATGTACAATGACATCAAAATGCAGCCCATAGGAAAATATTCTCTCATAGTAAATAACCCTCCAAAAATAACTGAGCACCAACTGAAGTTTCTGGTAGTGGACAGTAAGCACCACAGACGCCTCTTTTCCGGGAATACAGGACTACAAACCATGGATGTGATCAGTGCAAAGCATCAGCATTTTTATAGCTGCTGTGCAAGAAATAAAAGGGAGATTACCATGGATACTAGAGACAGTTTTAAAAGTATATGGGGATGTTCTCAAAGGTGACAGGTGCCTTGTAAGAAAGCTGCAGTTGAGAGAAGACCCCACTGTGGATCCTCTGTGCTTACCACAAAGGAAAATTCCAGTTGTGTTATGTAATCTAATAAGCAAGAAGCTTGAAAGTCTGTTGAGCAGGGACATCATAGTACTGTAGAGCCAGCATGGCCTGGAGAAGCAGCGTGGTGGTGGTGAAAAAGTTATCAGGCATATTATGCTTGTGTTTACCTGTAGGAATGTCTTAATATAAAGCAACACTGGGGAACTGGTCAAGTCTGCATCACAAGATATATCATGGGACTGCATTGAGCAAGCAGTATGTATTCCTAACCTTCAGCCTTTGATAAGTTTTGTTTAGGATAGGGTTTTCCTTCTTGCCTGTTTGTATAGGGTAGGCAGAATGTATGTTTAATCTTGTGTAATAGACCATAAGTTGCATAGTATACAATTTCCTTGGTAGCTTGAGTGTCTGGGCATTGTCTGTATTTTTAACTTTCTCTTCCTCTTTTTTGCTCATTAACCCAGGTCCTTGCTCCCTTTGGTAACCCTCTGCCCCTAGGATTTCTTAATTCAGCAATTTAGTATAAGATAGAAGCTAGAACGCCTGCCCAAAATGGATAAAGTCAGTAAACAGAAAACAGAGGTGTAGATGATTATATGCATTACGTAGGTACTGATGTAACCAAATAAGGGTCTTTGGGATATTGTAAATCATATATGTATTATCATACTGTTCTGTATAAGAGAGTTGTGAAACAACCCTGCTGCGCTCACTCGAGACGTCGAGGAAACGAGTGGTTAATAAAGGGTGCCATTCGACCCAATCCTCCGCCGGGACAACCTGTGTTTTTCATTCCAACATTACCCATGGCCACTGAACCAGGCAATGATGGCATCTTGCCAGAACTTTCCAAAGCCAGACTAATTACAGTCTGATTCGAGGAACTGGTTTTGGCTCATAAGCCTGGATGTAGTGCCCAGCAGGCTGACAGACTTGCACCATCAATTGGTCAGTACATTCGGCTGCACATGATGATGGGCATAAGTCCCACACCAGAGGTGTTCCAGAGAATTCTCACCCAAGCACTGGAAGATCTGTCTGGGGTGCAAATAACTGTAGGTAGCCTTGTGGTAGATGAAGGGAGCAATTATATAAAAGATGAATGAGATAGTGACAGAAAGCTACTAGCTTTTCTACAGAAATGCCAGGATAAGAACATAAAATTCAACCCAGAAAAAAATGTGACAACATGTGGTGACATATATTGGACATCTGTTCAGTATAGAGTGACTGAAAGCAGATTCTGACAAGATCATGACAGCCAGATACATGCCAGCCCCACTAGATGTGAAAAGGGTATAGTGCCTCATAGGAAGGGTACATTTTCTATCCAAGTTCTATCCACACTTGGCTGCAGTAATGGAGTCCATTTGTCAGCTCACATAGCAGGATGTTGAGTGAGACTGGGCAGGTCCCAAAACAGTAAGCATTTGACATCCTGAAGCAAATTCTCTAGCTGGAAAATGCTATCCCCAGTTGCAAAAACTCAGAGGTGATGAATTATGGACAACTCCCATCTTGATTGGACATTTTGAATTTGGATCATCGTCTGACTGCTCCGCACCTTCATTTCCAAGAAGAGGAACCCAGCTGGACCACTCAAGAGAAAGGGGATAAAATAGCTTGTCTCCTTAAGCACCTGGCTTCCTGAAAGCCAAAAACACCAGGGAAAGAGAAGACTGAAGTCTTGGGGGGACAGGAGGGGAGCAGCCACATAAGAGTCCTGTTGGTCATATCAAGTACCTATCTTGGTACCCAGCTGGCTCTGCTGGGACCGAGAAGCCACTCGCAGCTCGTCCCGGCAGAGCTAGCTGATGCACGGCTGGCTCTGCCGGGACTGAGAAGCGGCGTGCGGCTCTCCCGGCTCCCTTCTCTCCAGGACCTCCATGGGTCCCGGCAAAAAGGGAGCCGC
>ML685767.1:30438751-30466251 GCA_007922175.1 Pelusios castaneus
AAAAAGGGAGCCGCCGCTTCCTTTTTGCCAGGACCTGTGGGGGTCCTGGAGAGAATGGAGCCCTGCGGTCCCTTCTTGCTGGGACCACTCGGTCTTGGCTAGGAGGGAGCGCGGGGCTCCCTTCGGCCAGGACCGCTCGGGTCCCGGCTAGGAGGGAGCCCCGCGTGCCCTCCTAGCCAGGACCGCGCTCCAGCTGCTGGGAAGCCTCTGGACAGCGGTGCTCCAGCTGGCGCGGAGACCCCGGAGCACTAGACCTAACTACTCTAGCACTAACTAGCACTGGACCTAACTAGTTGACTTAGAGAATCTAGTATAGACTCTCTAAGTCGAGTTAGTAAGGCCCTCTTTAAGTCAACTTAGGAGTCCTGTGTGGACTCTCTAAGTTGACTTAATAAGGTCGACTTAATAAGGTCGACTTAAAGTCGACTTATTAAAGTTGACTTACGTGGACCTAAATCCCTAAATGTAGACATAGCCTCTCTGTGTGCCCCTCTGCAGTGAGTCCTTGGCCAATTTGTCTGCTGGCTTGTTTCTCTCCATCAATACTCTGTATAAACTATATGAATTATAACTGGATATTTCAGGATCTAGCAAAGTCCCTCCACATTCTTTGATGCTCTTTTACACATGTTTTAACAGTCCATTTACAAATGCATGCCATGATTATCCCTAAGGGGTTTTGTCTGATTGGACTATTTCTGGGTAGATGTATTGCAGGAGGAACTGATAGCTGCTCCATAATTAAACTTGGAAGGATTAGATTTTTTACTAATAAATATTGATAAACCTCTGTTCCATCATATACTCGCAAACCATTGAAAATCAGTAGTTAAAATTTACAGATAGGTAAAGTCAGAAAAAAAGCTGCTTGATAACTTATTAGTTTGATTTCAAGATATTTTCTTTGTATGTTCTGGCATGTGTACATTAATCGTTTGTGTTTTAATATTAGTGCTTATAAAGCTTTTGAATCTCAGAATCTACCGCCAGTAAAGAATTATGTCATCCCCTGCATTATTTGACTCCCCACAAATTCCCACAACTATAAAAATAAAGAAGCCCATAATTTTACACAACTGAAAACTTAAATTAAGAACAATGTTTTAAAATGCTCAGAAATAAACTGTTATTTTTCAGTTATGAAAAATAAAAAAGGATTTCTGCCATGTTTATCCATAGTTGAGTGAGTTTAAGTTTTGCGCTTAAAGCAAGGATTCAGCCTTGTCATACATTTCTCTGTGGGGGTAAAAAATTGAATTCCAGATGCGAGAAAATTAGAAAACAAATGTAACAGCTTTAACGTTGATTCCCTTTATATGTACTTATGAAAATATCCAGTGCTCACTAAAGAGTACTCACAAAGATGGTGGGGTTTGTTTGTTTGTTTGTTTGTTTAAATAGGGCATTTTCCAGAGCTTTGATCCTCTGATAAATACAGATAAATAATATTAGTGATCATGGAAGCAAGTTTTTTATGCAAAAGAATGTATGCTGTGAATTCTGCTCCCTTTCTTTCCTGGTCCATTTCATACATACAATAAATACAATCAAAATTTTTGACCTGTCATTAGTGGATATTTTAATGTCCAGATTTCTCTAGGTATTAATTTCCATAAAATATGTTCCAACTACAACTAAATGTAATATATTAATAAAAACAAGTTAATCAATATAGCAGCAGCAGTTGGCTACCGGTAAAATTCCACACTTAATCATAATTAAGTCAGGAAATCTGATAGATCCAACTGTAAGAAATTATATAAATAGAACAAAGTAAGCAACTACCATTCAGTCATCAAATTGGTCAAGCCTGGCATTGACTTTAATTACCTCTGTTTAAATGCATTTGAAGTATCAATTAATCTCCTGCACTTAAAATGTACACTTTTTCCAATTATCAAATTAAAATTTAAGCTAAATCAATGAGTGCAATGATAGTTTAATTATATTAAACCACATGCAATTCACAATGAGGAAGTGTGTTCATGCAGATAACCATCTGGGTGTATAGACTGAACAAATTACTGAAAGTATTAGGGGTTTTTCATTTTTTTATTTAGCATAAATTCATATTATGTTCCTATCACTGCAGCAACCACCTTTGGTAGATCAACGGGTACAAACAGAAAAGGAAAAATTACAGATTCTTTTTTTTTTTTCTAAGGGCACCAGGTGTTTCAAATGCCACCAGAAGGATGCTCCAGGCAATGCCATGCTGTCCAAGATAGCTTGGCATAGATTAGCTGAAAGCTTTTGTATCTCTGCAGATTTTGATTAAGAACTAGTGTCAGAACTCCTTTGGGCTTTCTCTTAGTACAGTGTAGCTAAGGGTTTGGTTTTTTTTAATCACAGCTGCCAAAAATATGCCAGTTAAGATAATTACATTTCAATTTAAATTGGTAATTTAATGATTTTTTTTAACCAGGATGCAGAGTATAATGTCATCTTGCCTCAACATCCTTGCCCCATTTCAATGCTCTTTGTCTTGAAGACAATTAAGGGACACAATCCTGTGAGATAATGCACAGTCTTTGGCTCTCAGTAAAGTCAGTACATGCTGAGAGTTTTGGGGTGCTCCATACCTTACAGGTTTGGACCCACTGACAGCACCTTTTCATTTTTAAGGACACACTCTCAGATTTAAATAGACTGAAGAATTTTGAACAGCACCAGTTTTGTGCCCTAATGTTTGAAGCACACACCACACCTATCATGAAGCAGCAATATAGGAGTATCTATTTGCCTGGGCCTTCTACCCTTAATTTGAGCACACTGGATTTGGTTTAGTGCTCAATATTCTATATTTTTCCAGCTACTACACTTTATATGTGCTAATGAAAAGTAAGAAATAAAATCCTACCTACTAAATCATTTTTATTTCTTTCGGAGGGACTAAATGAACCCAGGACTTTCTGTCTGCCACCTTTTTTTTTTTTTTCAGGGCATACACAGAAGACTGGCAATATCAGCATGCTATAGTGGAAGTCTTTTTCCTTTGTTCAGAATGCAGTGTGTATGGACATTAACATAATAAAATGCTTGCACAAATAACAGATGGTGAAGAGGCACTCATTTTGTTACATGTTGGAAACACGATGCAATTCCTTGATCAACTCATTTCTCTTACTTTTGCCTACAGATGTCTCACCAGCTATTAAACCCCGGGGGTTATTCAGTTGGTGAAAGGTTTGAAGACAGGCAAAAAGCTGTCTGCAGAATTTCCCTGCTTCAATCAAGAGCAAATGCTGTGCCCTGATGGGGATTCTCTATCCATCAAAAGTGATTTTCACTGTCAGAAAAGTAAATAATAATCCCCTTTACTTGTGACACTTGTTGGGCAGAAATGATTCATGGTAAAGTAGAGTATGATAAATACCTCCGTTCTACCAGGTCTTAAATGCCTTTCTTTCTGGATTTTTGTTATGAGCAGAAATCAGGAATAGAAAGAACAAACCATAATAATGCTGATTATTAGCAATATCAATTCTCAGATGAATATTTAAATAAATTACATTAATTTTCAGTGAGAATTAAATGCCAGAAAATGAATGTCTGTCTGATAGAATGACAGCCTTTCAGCCTGCATACAGTGTGCTCTAATTTCCAGACTGTAATTAGAATTAATGGGCCTAATTCTGTTCTTACACCTGTTTTACACGAGAGTAATTCCATTGTTGACGTTAGTAGAGTTACTCCTAATTTACAAAGGTGTGCCACCAAAATCAATCTTTGGATGAACATAGAGCATCATTAATATGGACAGCAGGTTAATTCTAATTGCTACTCATTTTATTTGCACTTACATAGTGCTGTTTATTTTAAGGTCTCAGATTGTTTTACGAATATTAAGCTTCCCAATGTCCCTGTGAGCTAGATAAGTATTGATATACCCCCTGTTTTTTGAGTATGTCATACAGATGGAAACTGATGATGGTTGAGATGAAGGTTTCCTATGGGCGGGTTATTGTATAATTGTTGGCTATGGTGTTTTTTATATCTTTCTTTGAAGCATCTGGTAATGACAGCATCAGAGCCAAGATAATGGACTAGATGGACAATGGGAGTTTGGCTCCTAAATATCTTTGAGGAGCTGGGTACAGGTGATTTCATTAATGTATGCCAAATAGGAATAGAACCAAGAACTCTTAGTGTGGTACTTAACCTCTAGAGACCATAATTCCAAGCTGGTCTGGCAGATGGGCAGTTCATAGTTATTTAAAATGTCCATTTGATTTTTAAGGCACTTTTGAGCAACACATCTGAAAATAAATGTCCTTGATCTATCTGGAAATATGCAAGTCTACAAAACCGTTCCTCGGAAAGCATCACTGAACATTGTACTGAAATTATCTCCTTGCAGGTATGCATCAAAGTACACTGTTTCAGTATAGGACTATTAAGGTATGTGGGGCTCGATCCAGCAAAGCGTAGAGTGCCTTCTGTGAGATGCTGATCATCTTCAGATCCCACTAAATCCACCAGGGGTAGCTTCTTGTAGCTACAGTTTTTTGGGGGGGAGACTTTTCCTTCCTGTTTTATAGCAGCACTTTATGTGAGAAATTTTTTAAGCTTTCCTGCTTCCTGGCAAATGTAAGAGTCGCTCTGTGCCTTCATCCCTTACAGGTGGAACCTGTAATCTTTCTCTCAGGTATGGAGCTTGCTGCCATGATCCATACTTTTTCATCTCTATATTATACAGTGGTAATGTGCTCAACATGTGATGACTTAAACTTATTTAAAAGCTAAAGCTGAAACTGTGACACTAACTTGGATCATGACACTCAATGAGTTGCTCAAAGTCTTCTGTGCCTCAATTCCATCTTCTGTGAAATGGGGATATTGTTCTAGGTATTTTACAACTATACAGGTAATCATGATTTCTGAATCAGAGAACATATAGCCTGAAAAGACAGGGGATGCAGGATTGTATTGGGCATAAGCATGGGTTTAGGTCCCTATTCTTGGAGTCAAGACTTGGCATCAGAATCTCAGCTTTTATTAGGAAAAAAAAATAGTATCTTACATAAGCAGAAAAAAAGTTTCACTGTGTAAGGTCAATGTGACCACTGCAATGCTAAATACCTGAATCTGCAGACAGCTTGAAATAATAGTTCTGGGAGGTATGAACTGTTTTATTCATTTTATTGGATTATTAAATCTAAAATACATCTCATTACCCAGAACACTTCTCAAGGCCCACATCTGTCATTACATGTCTTAAAAAAAGAACATTTAATGGTTAGGCTCAGGAGCAGCTGGGAAACATCATTTATTTAAATATTCAATTACAAAGTTGTATTATATTATAATTTATAATATAATATAAATTTATTATAATAGTATAGTATAATGTCATAGTATATTATAATATATATATATTATATTATTATATATAATATACATTTATATTAAATAAAAATTTATATTATTGTGTGTGTGTGTGTGTGTGTGTGTGTGTGTGTGTGTGTATTGAAGGCAAAGTATGATACCCTCCTTTGAGACCCTGGATCAAATGCTCTATGTGGTATAAGTGCTATTATTAGTAATATTATTCAAGTGAGTGAGGCAGCACGATTTTGTTCAGAAAGAAATAAGAGATGTGCACCAGTATGATAAAGAACAAAAAGAACCTAACTCCAATGAACCTGAAAGTGAATTATGATTCTGACTTTGTTTGTAATTAGTAATGTTGGAGTTACTCATTGTGTATAATTTCTTCAGCAGGTTTTGCCCTCTCGTTCTGTTTAAGAGATGTCTGAGAACTTTATTTTTCACATTATTTCCATACTTCAGTATCATTTGTGATGATGGTTTGTGAAATAGTTTTCACAGGCCTGATTGGGTTTTCACAAAGTGTTTATATCAGTAGTTCCTTCAATTACTTGATATTTTGAATTAGCTATACAGACTGTGTGAATGGTCACCCAAATCACACAGTATGGTTTTTGTTCTTTCATTGAATGACCTAATCTTTATGAATAGGATAGTGCTTAAAAGCAATCATCAGAGCATTGGCTCTTCGAGGCAAGCAGTGAAGAACATTTTAGAGAGAGATAAACAGGCCTAAGACATTTTGGGTGGTGTATGTACAAAGAAGCTCAGATTTGTGAATGTTGGGGGTAGATCCATGTCCAGCTCATTCATCTTCCTGAGTGTCAGGAATCTGGCCAAGGATTTTAGGGAACTGGGTTTTAATTTCTTAGTCCTAAATTCAACAGCATAACATGTTTCATGTATTTACCAAATGCCAGACTTGAACAAATGGCCTCCATTTTATGACATGCTGTCATTCAGAACAGTGATTGCTTTGATCACCGATGGATAACCATGACATTACAGGGCCAGATATAAGACTCCATAGAAGGGGTAGATGTGGTAGTCTTTAGGCATTGATATTTGTAAACACTGAAGACACCAATGAAGACATTCTGGGGAGGCAACATGCCCAAAATGTCTCCAGGAAATGGGCTTTTCTGTTATTGAGACCTCCACCCTCCTTCAATCTGTCTCACTGATCTTGGTAAGCAGTAATCACTCAGCTATTACTTTGAAAATCATTGGATTTCTCACTCTCCTGTTCTCTCCCTGCCACCTAACACTTTCATTTCCAAGCATACAAAACCAGTCTAACAGAGAGATTAACAGAATAGCATTCTGGTCAAGAATACACACCCAGGTACCAATATTCACACAAATATTCACATCTATAGACTTCGGGGAAGTCATAACTTGAATGTTCATACAAAAGGGAATAGACAAGGATGTGGGACTAAATTGTGAAGTAAAATTAGTGAACTCGGTGGTGAATACATTTTACCACTATTCATGCAGCTCAGGTTATAATGAATTAGCTGTGCAGGGGAGACAGGAAAAAAAGAAAGGTGGATAAACTTAAGTAGGTAGAATGTTTGAATGAATCATTTTTTGTTTATGATTTTTAAAGGCAGCAGGGTTGAATACACCATAACATAGACTACTATAGAGGAAACTTTCTTGGGCAGACTTGTGGAGATAAGATTGTTGAGGAATATAAAATACTGCTCAAAATCAGCCTACGATATATGTTGGCATTAGCTACTTTGTAACACTGGGACTAAGAACAGGTGACAGCTGTAGCCTACAGTTAGTATGTATGGAAGAGGGATGCATCTCCGCAGATTTTTATCAGGCTGGAGTAAACCAGTGAACCAGAACTAGGATTGCTGGAGGCCTGGTGATGTATTAAAAGCACTTGCAGGCATTTGTGACAAGAGAAGATTTTCCTTTTGTGAACAGCTGTAGAAAGGAAGAAGTCCCCCCACAGGGAATTCTTGTAACTGAAGTCAACTGGGATACAATATTGAACCTGAAAAGAAGGCTTATTTTGGTCACATGAAGTGGCTACCTCTGATCTAAAATCCAAACTTCGTGGTGTGTTCAAAGAGAACAAGAAAATGATTATAATGTAGTTGGCCTTGATTCCCTGTGAAGATTCAGTTGACATAGCTCACAAGCTAAAAAGAGAATAGCACTTCACTTTTGAAGAGGATGGAGGATGTAAGAGAGTATATAGGCCTTAAAAATCATAGCATAGCCAAAACAAAGCGCTAGGAATGATGAACACTTGCCTTTGTGAACAGTGGGAAATAGAATGATATAACAACATTCTTAGATACAACAGGGTAGGTGCCACATGGGCCAAAAAGAGACAGACTAAAGAAGCCTTTGGAGCCTTACTGCTAATGAGCATGAAGAAGAGAATAGGTATCTAAAAAAGAAATGGTATAGATTTAAAAACCAGTTCTATAGAATGTGTCCTCCATGTGATCCACAACCAGTGCACTAATGGCATACTAATGAGAGTTACCTCAAGGGCAGTACATGGAGGTTGGCCTTTATCCAGTTAAAGAAAGAAGCAAGTAATTGGAGAGTCGAGTGTTTCATATGCAAATAGTTGATACATATGATGGGGGGAAATAATTTAATACCATGTTAATTTCCCTCTATCCTCAGTAAACTGAGGGGGTTTTAGTTGTTTGTTTTAAATATGTTGCAGTACCTTTGTTGTCTGTGATTTGACACTTAATTGCCATTATTTCATATTTTTGCCTGATGCTTTACTAGAAGGGAGAATATTTAAATGTCCTAATGATCAATTTAGGAATGAAAAGCTAACTGAATCACTATTCTACAACTTTGTTTTACATCTCATATGAAATGCGTGTTCAAGAAGATTTTGTGCTCAGTTTTGAGTGGTACAAAGCAGAAATTCATGGAATTTATACAGTTAACCAATGCTTATTTGACTCTTATTTGTTGATGTAAGTATCACTAATATGTACAGTTAATACATCAGAATACAACACCAAGAAAAAAGACCCATTAAAAAAACTGAAAACCTCTGAGTAAGTCTAAAGCCCTTGATATTAATAAAAGACTTCTAGGTTCCTCTGATGGAAGGTGGTCTGATATAAGTGCAATATATCATTATTTTATTATAATCTCACAACCTTAACTTCTTACATTCAGGTTTTCACTGATTCCTTTTGTTCCACCTATATAACATCTCAAAAATGCCTGGCTCTTCCTCTTTGTCCCCATTATCAAAAGGCAAATCAACAGCCCTGTTATCTCTCACTTACACTATGATCTGCCATTCTCACTGACTCCATCTCTTCATTTTCTAATTCATGCCACAGCCAACAACATCTTCCCACAGCTTGGATCATGAATCATCTTCTTGAATTAAGCCACTTTTTTTCTGTTTTCACTTTTATGGCTCTGAACAGACTCCCCATGCCCACCTTTCTGCCCATCTTTTCCAGTACATCTGTGCTCATTTACTGTGTCCTGCTATTCCTCCAGCCTGAATGAACTTCAGTCTTCCCACATTTGTGTAACTCTTTCTTTCTTCCTGTGTCTGCAACTTTCCAACTCCCATGAATCAAGCCACTTCACTCATTATGATGTAGTAGATAGACAAGTGGACCGGGAGTCTGGGGACTTGAGTTCTGTTTCTGATTCTGCTAATAACTTTGCACATAGGTAATAACTTTACCTTTCCGTGCCCGTTTGTCCATTTATAAAAATACAGATGACAATATTTACTTTCTTCAGTAAAGTACTCTGCGTCTGTGGATTGAAAGTGCTATATAAAATGTAAAAGTTATTTTTAAAGTCCATTAACAAAGGAATAGAGCCTACATCATCTGAACAAAAGATATCCACCTTTTAAAGGTTTTATAAGTAAGGGCTAATAGTGCTGGCTGGTACACAGATGCCACTGCCATTGTAATCAATTTTTGGAAGCAATCAAGTGTATATAAGGGCAGAATTGGCTCCTAACTGTGTAATTTGCACTTTGTCAGCCCATTTTTTTGGTGATTGTATCTTTGTGGTTACCCTAGTTTTCAAAAAAGGATATTCACTGTAGTATAACCCTGGTATCTGTGAAATGTGTCCCATGTTTCCAAAGGAATAAATGTATCAGCAGCAAATGAAAATGCCTTTAGCAGTTTTAGTGTGCTGATACTGAAATGCAAGTGCATTCACTTTTCACACACTGGATATAATCTGAATGAGCAGCTCAACACTTAAATGAAAGACCAACTTCAATATGGACATGATTCAGCCCCTTCTCCTTCCCCACCCTGGTCCCACTCAAAAAAGTACCTTTAGATTCAGCATTCACAGAGTCGATTCTATTCCCAGCAACACCATTTTAGCCCTTCATCTTTTAGGCTATGTCTACACTTGTAAATTTTGGTCGACTTAGCTAAGTTGACTTAACAAAGTCAACTTAGCATGTCCACATCTAAATTTTAAGTCGACTTAGGGGGGACCCTACAAAGTCGACCTAGAGTGTCCACACTGGACACCTAGGTCGACTTGTAGGGGCTAGGTGGACCTGGGACTAGTCCACGGTGGCAGGAGGGGCACCCCTTGCCAAGTGCCAGGGGGCTCAGCCTTTGCCCCATTGTACCTGGTACAATGGGGCAAAGGGGGACAGGGATCTTGGCAGGGGAGGGTGGGCAGGGCTCTGTCTTGCCCTGTGGGGGGGCATGCCAGGCTCTCCCTGTGCCAGCCACCCTATCAGGGAGGGAAGTGGAGAAGTCCTGGAGAGCCCTAAGTCGATTTAGAGTCAACTTAGGGCTACTCCAAGTCTACACTGGCTTAAGTCGACTTTAGAAAGTCGACTTAAGCCAAAAGTCAACTTAAAATGAGGTTTTATAAAGTCGACTTAACTTTTCCTTAAGTTGACTTAAGGAAAATGTAGTGTAGACGCAGAGTAAAGTATGTCGACTTAAGCAAGCTTAAGTCGACTTAATTTACAAGTGTAGACGCATCCTTAGTTCGGTCCAGCATGGATTCTTTGTAGCCATTTGAAATCATTGGCTGTATGTATAATATGGACCTTTAACAGTTACTTCTGGGAATTCCACTGAGTTTTAGCCAGTAAAACAGATAGTATTATCACATATAGAACACTATAGGTATACACATGGTTTATAATATTAAAACACTAAAAGTATTGACTTTTAGCTTCTATTAGATTTCTATTGTCATGTCATGTGGAGCCCAAAAATATTACACTATACATATGACATTTGCTTGGAGAGTTGTCAAGTTCAAGTGGGGTATCCTGTAAACATATCTTTAATAAATATGTTTGTCATTCTTTCCCGCACAGTCTAATAAATCAAGCTCCATCTAGCAGGTGAATATTCTAAGTGAAGTTGTCCCAGTGTGAGATTTAAATTAGAGCATCTAGGCCCACATTATTCTCAGGGAATATTTAATCCAGTGGCATGTCAAGGACACACAATCCTTCTTTATAGGACCAAAACCATTCACAGCTGACTCAAGCCAATGCCAGTATAGAATCATAGAATCATAGAATAATAGGGTTGGAAGGGACCTCACGAGGTCATCTAGTCCAACCCCCTGCTAAAAAGCAGGACCACTCCCCCTAAATTGCCCCAGCCAGGGTTTTGTCTAACCGAGCCTTAAAAATCTCCAAAGATGGAGATTCTACCACCTCCCTAGATAGCCCATTCCAATGCTTCACCACCCTTCTAGTGAGAAAGTTTTTCCTCATATCCAACCTTGACCTCCCCTGCTGTAATTTGAAACCATTGCTCCTTGTTCTCTCCTCTGTTACCCTCGAGAACAGCCTAGCTCCCTCCTCTTTGGAGCAACCCTTCAAGTAGTTGAAGGTTGCAATCAAATCTCCCCTCAGTCTTCTCTTCTGTAGACTAAATAAGCCTAGTTCCTTCAGTCTCTCCTCATAAGTCATGTGCCCCAGCCCCCTAATCATTTTTGTTGCCCTCCGCTGGACTCTTTCTAATTTGTCCACATCCTTTCTGTAGTGGGGAGCCCAAAACTGGACACAGTATTCCAGATGCGGCCTGACCAGTGTCGAATAGAGGGGAATTATCACATCCCTCGATCTGCTGGCAATACTCCTACTGATGCTGCCTAATATGCCATTGGCCTTTTTGGCAACAAGGGCACACTGTTGGCTCATATTCATCTTCCCATCCACCATAACCCCCAGGTCCTTTTCTACAGCGCTGCTACTTAGCTGATTGGTCCCCAGGCTGTAGCAGTGCATGGGATTTTTCTGTCCCAAGTGCAGGACTTTGCACTTGTCTTTGTTGAACCTCATGAGGTTTCTTTCAGCCCAGTGTTCCAATTTGTCCAAGTCTCCCTGGATCCTGTCCCTGCCCTCCAGAGTATCTACCATTCCCCCCAACTTGGTGTGATCCGCAAACTTACTAAGCACGCAGTCATCATCAAGATCATTAATGAAGATGTTGAATAGAACCGGCCCCAGGACCGACCCCTGGGGCACTCCACTCGTTACCGGTTGCCAACCAGACATCGAGCCATTGATTCCTACCCGCTGAGCCCGTTGATCTAACCAGTTTTCAATCCACCTTACGGTCCACTCATCCAACCCATACTTCCTTAACTTGCCGACAAGAATGCTGTGGGAAACCGTATCAAAAGCCTTGCTAAAGTCAAAGTATACCACGTCAACGGCTCTTCCCGCATCCACAAATCCAGTCATCTCATCATAGAAGGCAATCAGGTTGGTCAGGCACGATTTGCCCTTGGTGAATCCATGTTGACTGTTCCTGATCACTCTATTTTCCTCCAAGTGTTTCAGGATGGATTCCTTGAGGACCTGCTCCATGATTTTCCCAGGGATTGAGGTGAGGCTGACCGGTCTGTAGTTCCCCGGATCCTCCTTTTTCCCTTTCTTAAAGATAGGTACTATATTTGCCTTTTTCCAATCCTCTGGGACCACCCCTGTTCACCACGAGTTCTCAAAGATAATGGCCAGCGGCTCTGTAATCACTTCCCCCAACTCCCTCAGCACCCTCGGATGCAGTTCATCCGGCCCCATGAACTTGTGCACATCCAATTTCATTAAGTGTTCCCTAACCTGACTTTCCATCACTGAGGGCCACTCTTCTCTCCAGTCCACGTTACCCCGTGTAGTAGCCTGGGAGCTGGCCCGCCCTGTGAAGACTGAAGTAAAAAAAGCATTGAGTACTTCAGTCTTTTCCGCATCATCCTCCGCGAGGATGCCTGCCCCATTCAGTAAGGGACCTACACCACCTCTGATCCTTTTCTTGTTGCTGATATACTTATAGAACCTCTTTCTGTTATCCTTCACATCTCTTGCTAGCTGCAACTCCAATTGTCCTTTGGCCTTTCTGATTTTATCCCTGCAGTCCCGAGCAATATCTTTATACGCCTCCCTTGTCATCTGTCCAAGCTTCCACTTCTTGTAAGCTTCCCTTTTATGTTTCAGCTCCCCGCAGAGTTCCCTGCTAAGCCACGCTGGTCGCCGTCCACATTTGCTGTTCTTTCTGCACATCGGAATGTTATCTTCCTGTGCCTTTAACAGGGTTTCTTTAAAATACAGCCAGCTGTCTTGGACACCTTTCCCCTTCAGATCAGCCTCCCATGGGATCCTGCCCATCAGCTCCCTAAGGGAGCCAAAATCTGCTTTTCTGAAGTCCAGGGTGTGTGTTCTGCTTCTTTCCTTCCTTCCATTGATCAGGATCCTGAACTCTACCATCTCATGGTCGCTGCTGCCTAGGTTGCCATTTACTTCTACTTCCCCAATCAATTCTTCTCTGTTTGTGAGCAATAGGTCTAGAGGTGCAAGGCCCCTAGTTGGTTCCTCCAGCATTTGTACTAGGAAGTTGTCCTCAATATTCTCCAAAAACTTCCTGGATTGCCTGTGCACTGCTGTATTATCTTCCCAGCAGACATCAGGATAATTGACGTCCCCCATAAGAACCAGGGCCTGCGACGATCTGGAAACTTCTGTTAGTTGTCCATAGAACACCTCATCCACCTCCTCTTTCTGGTCTGGCGGTCTGTAGCAGACACCCACCACAACATCCCCCTTGTTGCATTCTCCCCTAAACTTAACCCACAGACTTTCAACCATCTTGTTTCCACTTTCATAGTGGAGCTCCGAGCAGTCATACAGCTCTTTTACATATAACGCTACTCCTCCCCCCCTTCTTCCCTGCCTGTCCTTCCTGAACAATTTATATCCATCCATGGCAGTGCTCCAGTCATGCAAGTTATCCCACCACGTTTCTGTTATTCCAATTATATCATAGTTCCTTGTCTGTGCCAGTACTACCAATTCTTCCTGCTTGTTTCCCAGGCTCCTCGCATTTGTGTACAGGCACCTAAGATACCGGGCCCATTGCCCTACTTTGCCCTGTCGATTCTCCCTCCTATCACATCTTCCTCCTTGCAATTTCTCCTGGTGTCCTGCTTCCCCACTCGCCTGAGGTATTATGACTTCATCAGGAAATAAAAAACAATTATTTGATCCCCCCCCCCCAGTTCCAACTACCCTCTCTTTTATTCCTGCTGTTACAGCCCCAGCATCCCCCAAGTTCCATCCCTTCCCCCAGGTTTCCCTCAGTTTCACTTACCTGTGGGCTTTGGTCACCTTCCACCTTCGAACCTAGTTTAAAGCTGTCCTTACCAGGTTAGCCAGTCTGCTTCCAAATATGCTCTTCCCCTTCCTGGATAGGTGGAGTCCATCTCTGCCTAGCAGTCCTTCTTCCTGGAACAGCACCCCATGGTCGAGGAAGCCAAAGCCCTCCCGGTAACACCATCTCCGCAGCCAGGCATTCACCTCCAGGATGCATCTGTCTCTGCTCGGGCCCCTACCCTTGACCGGAAGGATCGAGGAGAACACCACCTGTGCACCGAACTCCTTCACCCGTGCTCCCAGAGCCCTGTAGTCCCCTTTGATCTGCAGAGGGTCACCTCTCGCAGTATCATTGGTTCCCACATGGATGAGTAGCATGGGGTAGTAGTCAGAGGGACGGATGATTCTCGACAATCCCTCCGTAACGTCTCGGATACGGGCCTCTGGCAGGCAGCATACCTCCTGAGAGGTATCTATATATACAAAGAATTTACAGTAGAGAAACAGAGCAGCCAATGAAAAGAAAGAAGTCATTAACGTTTTCTAATAAAATTATCACTCAAATTGCAGAAAGGGCTGGAGGCAGACAGAGCACTTGCATTATTCAACATACAGTGGTAGTCTCATGCCATTCTTCCTTCTGTTCCCCATATCCCTCTGCTGATTATTAACTTCTTTACTGTTGAACGTACACATGGGGCAAAATACAGCTTCAGAACTGATCCATATGAACTATCTGATATATCATCTTGACATTCTAATGAGGTACCAAGCACTTCAGAAAACCTGCTGTGTCCTCTGACTTCACAGAGGCTATGTTGGGAGTCAGCAGTAAAGGAGAAAAGGGTGTCACTGCTGGGCCTAGTCCCATCTATTTCTTCTCAATGAGTAGGAGGGCAAGTGCAGAAAAGGGTTTCAAAGGGGAGGGGTGAAAAATATAGAATGCTCAGAGTTCTCAAAAGGACAAAAACATTAACACTGATACATGTGAAGAGGTTTTAAAGAGTTAATTTCCTGTACCAGACACAGTCATTTTAGAACTGTTGAATGCCATGTCATTTTGGAAGAACTAACAGTTCTCCCTGTCATGTGGTTTGCTCTCCTCACTGCCAGTGAGCCTCCTTGTGGCCTGTCCAGGGATTAGCTCACCATGGGTTTGATGCTTATTCTTGTGGTTTCCCAGCCCCTCGTCCTAGCCTCTGTGGCTTCTCTTACACCCAGACCAGCCAATGGAGGGGGTGGCAAAGGGGGGTGATTGTCAATGGGGCCAGCAATTTAAAAAGGCCTGGCCTCTTCTGACCGTGGCTCCCACCACAATCCACTCCATGCACCAACTGGCCTTGCTGCATCGCTCCTTCTTTTCCCACCCCGCCACTCAGCCTCCCCAACATCACTCACTGTTGGCATCCCTTCTCTTCTCCCCCAGTCACTCTCTGTCTGCTCACTGCATCCCTCCCTTCTCTCTAAACAAACTGCTTCAGGCAGTCTACAAAGTCTAGTGGCTGGTAGGAGAACTCAGGTCTCCTGTCTACACTGGGTTCCAGCCTAGGGACCCTCCAGTCAGCAGCTAAGATCCATGCTGTCCCACCTTTGCTGCTGTTTTCCCTAGGCTTCTTGTTACTTCTTTCTCTCAGCTCTGAGAGTGACTGCTGCAGCCCCTATCTTCTCTCCTCTTCTTGGCTTCAGAAGTGGCCTTTGGCTATTGAGGGCCCTAGAAAAAGGTCTATTGTGGGGCCCCCTATAGGCCCATGGGGGCCCTCTATAGGTCCCTGTGGACCCCCCTCTGTCACCCCAGTTCCCTGCCACCAGCTTCTCCCCACAGCTTCCCCCCAAGCTCCCCACCCCACCCCACAACCCCAGTCCCACTTCCCACTGCCCCCGCTCACCCCACCCTCAGCACTCCATTGTCAGCCTCTCCCCAGCGGACAGCTCCTCCTCCTGCTGCTGACCAAGGCAGATGCAGCTTTTGGGGTAGCTTAAGCAGGCAGGGCCCCCTACTGCTCAGGGCCCTAGGTATGCACCTGCTTCTCCTACCCCCCAAAATTGTATCTGCTTGACTTTATACAATTCCCTCCTCCTTGCGACCAGCTGGGCTTTGATTCAATTAGGGCTGTATATCCAACCTACTGCTAACCCAGAAGCAGCCTGTTCGCTCAAGTCATCCCTTCTGAGCCATTTTATCCCCTTCACAGACAATGTGGGCTGAACACCCTGTCACAGTCCTCAATTAAACAATAGACTTAAATAACATCCTAGAATTTCTAACCTTCAGCCTAGTCAATATTGGATTTTGAGACATCAAGGAGAACATTTTAGTTCCTTGAAGACTTAAGATCTAATCCAGCTAAGCACTTTAGCACTTGCTTAACTTTAAGCACATAAGTAGACCCATTCACTTCAATAGGACTATTCATACTCACCTTTTTAAAATTAAGAAACTGCCTTTGGCTATGTCTACACTTGCAAGTTAGGTCGACTTAAGGAGGCTTAAGTCAACCTAGCTTAGTCTCCTTAGTCTAACTTAGAAATTCCTTAAATCGACTTAATGAAAGCTTAGGTCGACTTAATGAGGCCCGCTGGTTAGATCGACCTAACCCTTAAGTCGACTCCTTGGGTCGACCTAAACACAGTGTGGACGCTTAAGTCCACTTTATTAGGTCAACCTAAGGGCAGCTAGGTTGACTTACTAAGTCCCCATTCAGGGAAATCACTTTGTTAAGTCAACCTAATAAGGTTGACTTTAGGTTGACCAAAAGTTGATCTTATTAGGTCGACTTAACAAAGTCAACCTAACTTTTTGTAGTGTAATCATAGCCTTAGTGTTTTGTTGTATTGGAATCTTAATTTCTTCAACTTCTATGTAAGGAACTTGTCTATTTTAGATACTTCTGTGTCCCCAGGTCCGTGGTATCTGAGTGCCTCGTGCATTTTCATGTGTGTATCTTTGCAACACCCCTGTGAGGTAGGGAAGTGCTATTATTCCCATTTTACAGATGAGGGACTGAAAGACATTTGGATTTTGCCATCTGTATGAATATATGTTTTATTCAAAGCTTACCAAAAACTGAACTAAAATTTTGTACTATAAAATTGGATTCTCCATTGATATATAGGATGATGTATTTTTTTGAACCACATTCAGACCTCTTTCTTGGGATACACAGAAGGGAATGTGACCAAATGGGGCACAACTGCTCTTCCAATAGTTAGAGAGTTCTTGTTCCACAGCTCCCCAACCTCCAGTTCAACAAACCGGGCATTTAAAGTGGGACTTGGAGGTCTGGGGAATGAAATGGGCATTTTAATGAGGATGTTCACTGACCTGATGCTGTGCAGATAACTCTTGTTATCTGAAAGAATTTCTTCTGAGGGTTCAGTGGACAGATGAGTACACTTTTGTTAGGCTTCTTCATTATTAATGTGTTTCTGCCTCCATGACATAACTGAATAGAGTCCTTAGTGAATAAATTTGTGCATTGGAAAGTAGACCTGGAGACAGGTGAGAGATGGAGAACAGTGTCTAACAATCCCACAAAGAACTTTATCATTTTGGAATCCCCCTGGACCTTCAGTGAAGGATTACATTTATCACATACTGAATCTCTTACTGTAGACAATTTTCTAAAGTTACTGACTTCTCTGCCACTTTGCCCTTTTGAAGCAGGAATAAAGTTGCTGTAGTTTGCAATTTGGCTAAACAAACCCTTGGGATTTTAAGCAACCTTCCTACAGCTAAAACCTGGATTACTTTTAATAACTTTTCTCAGAACTCTCTCTGGAAAGAGGATTAGGGAAGCAGACCCAGCCTCTCAAACTTACAGGTCCCTTTATTAAAAAAAAAAAGAAACTCAGATAAGGGAAGAAAACACAAAATAATAAGAAAAATAGAAACAAGTTAGACAGTAGATTGGACAAAGCTATAGAAATTAAGGATGGACTAGAGTACTTAAAGGACTTTTTGGGCTCTGAATTCAGATGGTATAAAACAGGATGAAAAGATAATTAATTTTAAGATAAATAGATGCTTTAGGATTCTCTCTCTCACACACACACACTTAAGTCTAGGTTTGTAGCTGTCTGTGATGAGATATGTACTGTTTCTTTACAATTATAGATGGGGAATCCAGGCTGAGGAAGGGTCTGATTTAGATAAAGCACTGCAATGAATCAGGGGTAGAGAAGCAAAGGCGTTTGGGGGCTAATTCTGCTTCCCTTATTGTAATAAAGTTTGTTGTTTGATGTTAGCAGAAAGAGCTTCTTATTTTCTAACACCCGTGTTTTGAAAACATTTTTAAAAAATTATAAATAGTTGAAAGCATATTCCTTATGTTACATACATGTCTTTTCAACTTTTTGAGAATGCCTCCTTCAAATTTTTCCATAAATAAAGCTGAGAATTATTTTTAATTCATAAAATTAGAGAAGTGAATTAACTTTGATATAATCCAATCATTTGCTGCACTAAATTCACCTCTTTTTTAAAGAACAGGACAAGACCTGTGAATATTCATAATGAATAAATCAGTAATTGTTTCTCTGAATAAAAACTATGTTTACAGGGATTAATTTTGTTGTATCCCATTCAATAAATCATTATAAAGTGACTAACTCTCACTTCACTCAATAGGAAGTCTATACTTGGAGCAGCAAACTTAAGGCTCATAGGGTAGCTCTACACTGGAGCCTTAGGTCGACTTAAGGAGGGTTAGGTCAACCTAAAGAACCCTGTGTCCACACCACCTCTGATTATTAAATCGACTTAAGCCAGTGTAGATGGGGAATAGCCCTTAAGCCGACCTAATTGGCCTCCAATATTAAGTTGCTAATTAATTAATTCACTAATTAGATTACTAATTAATTGATTAATTAATACTAATTTACTATGGGTCGGGCTGGAGAGAAGAGAAAGAGCTGTAGGCATCAGATTCGGGAGAGCCGCAGCCGGGGCGATTGGGCTGGGGAAAAAGAGAGAGCTGCAACCGGGGAGATCGGACTGGGGAGAATGGGAGAGCCGCAGATGGGGAGATCGGGCTGGGGAGAAGGGGAAAGTCACAGCCAGAGAGATTGGTTTAGGGAGAAGGGTCTTGATCCTGCAAACACTTACATATGTTCATCTGTGAGACTGTTCATCCATGGAGTTAAAGCTAAGAACTGCTTGCAGGATCAAGGTTTTTGATCTTTTATTCATAGATTTATCCCATGCCAGAGAATATTTCTCAAAGATCTTCACTTGGTGTGAAGTGTCCTTTAGAAAAGACAACCCAGAAGGGTCTAATCATTAGCATAACTCCACAGCACCCCTTCCTCTGCTTTGGGATGCATAAGTGGGCAGGATCCCATGGGAGGCTGATCTGAAGGGGAAAGGCGTCCAAGACAGCTGGCTGTATTTTATAGAAACCCTGTTAAAGGCACAGGAAGATACCATTCCAATGTGCAGAAAGAACAGCAAATGTGGAAGGCACCCAGCGTGGCTTAGCAGAGAACAGAGGTGAAACATAAAAGGGAAGCTTACAAGAAGTGGAAGCTTGGACAAGTGACAATGGAGGCATATAAAGATATTGCTCGGGACTGCGGGGATAAAATCAGAAAGGCCAAAGGGCAATTGGAGTTGCACCTAGCCAGGGATGTGAAGGATAACAGAAAGGGGTTCTACAAGTATGTCAGTAACAAGAAGAGGATCAGGGATGGTGTGGGTCCCTTACTGAATTAGGCAGGTATCCTTGTGGTGGATTATGCAGAAAAGGCTGAAGTACTCATTGCTTTTTTTACTTCAGTCTTCACGGGGAGGGCCAGCTCCCAGGCTACTACACTGGGTAATGCAGAATGGAGAAAAGAAGAGAGGCCCTCGGTGATGGAAGGTCAAGTTAGGGACTACTTAAAGAAGTTGGATATGCACAAGTCTATGGGGCTGGATGAACTGCATCCGAGGGTGCTGAGGGAGTTGTCGAAGTGATTGCAGAGCCGCTGGCCATTATCTTTGAAAACTCGTGGCAAACAGGGGAGGTCCCGGAGGATTTGAAAAAGACAAATATAGTACCTATCTTCAAGAAAGGGAAAAAGGAGGATCTGGGGAACTACAGACCAGTCAGCCTCACCTCAATTCCTGGAAAAATCATGGAGCAGGTCCTCAAAGAATCCATCTTGAAACACTTGGAGGTAAATAGAGTGATCAGGAACAGTCAACATGAATTCATCAAGGGCAAATTGTGTCTGACCAACCTGATTGCCTTCTATGATGAGATGACTGGATTTGTGGATGCGGGAAGAGCTGTTGATGTGGTAAACCTCAACTTTAGCAAGGCTTTTGATACGGTTTCCCACAGCATTCTCGTCGGCAAGTTAAGGAAGTATGGGTTGGATGAGTGAACCATAAGATGGATAGAAAACTGACTAGATCACCGGACTCAGTGGGTAGGAATCAATGGCTCGATGTCTAGTTGGCAACCAGTAACAAGTGGAGTGCCCCAGGGGTCGGTCCTGAGGCCGGTTCTGTTCAACATCTTCATTAATGATCTTGATGATGGGATAGATTGCATGCTTAGTAAATTCGCAGAATACACCAATCTGGGGGGAATGGTAGACATGCTGGAGAGCAGGGACAGGATCCAGGGAGACTTAGACAAATTGGAAAACTGGGCCAAAAGAAACCTCATGAAGTTCAACAAGGACAAGTGCAAAGTCCTGCACTTAGGATGGAAAATTCCCATGCACTGCTGCAGGCTGGGGACCCATTGGCTAGGGAGCAGCACTATAGAAAAGGACCTGGGGGTTTTAGTGGACGGGAAGCTGGATATCAGCCAACAATGTGCCCTTGTTGCCAAAAAGGCCAATGGCATATTGGGCTGCATCAGTAGGAGTGTTGCCAGCAGATCGAGGGATGTGATAATTCCCCTCTATTCGGCACTGGAGAGGCCGCATCTGGAATTCTGTGTCCAGTTTTGGGCTCCCCACTACAAAAAGGATGTGGACAAATTAGAAAGAGTCCAGCGGAGGGCAACAAAAATGATTAGGGGGCTGGGGCACATGACTTATGAGGAGAGACTGAAGGAACTAGGCTTATGATTGAGGGGGGATTTAATAGCAACCTTCAACTATTTGAAGGGGTGCTCCAAAGAGGAGGAAGCTAGGCTGTTCTCAGTGGTAAAAGAGGACAGAACAAGAAGCAATGGTTTCAAATTACAGCTGGGAAGGTCGAAGTTGGATATTAGGAAAAACTTTCCCACTAGGAGTGTGGTGAAGCATTGGAATGGGTTACCTAGGGAGGTGGGGGAATCTCCGTCTTTGGAGATATTTAAGGTTCGGTTAGATAAAACCCTGACTGGGGTAATTTAGTGGGAGTGGTCCTGATTTTAGCAGGGGGTTGGACTAGATGACCTCATGAGGTCTCTTCCAGCCCTATGATTCTATGATTCTAAGTGGAGTGGCCACACAGGGAGCCCACTAAACTGAGGAGATGAGCTCCATGACTGCTTGGAAGGGACTGATTTCAGGAGGAGTACTGGGGTGCAAGAGGGAAGACAATGCTGGATATTTATTTATACCATGTAGAAGCCACCATATAAGGAGTTGAGGGACGACAGTTGATATTCTAATCCATAAAATGGATTACTAGTCGCAGAAGTACTGTGCTGCTATTCTCTGGCCTACATCCAGGGACTTTGGGGCTCTTGTCCATGGAACAGCTGCTTAGTTCCCATACAAGGTCAGTTTTCTTGGGCTTTGTCGTAATGCTTGGGAGATTTGGGTTGAATTTTGCCCTGATTTTTACATTGTATTTTGTTAGTGTAATTTCACCCATAACTATATCAGTACACAAGGAGACAAAATCCTGGCAGCTTCTTCCATGACTGTAGTGGTAACAGGATATGATCTGTTATAAGGATTAACTCCTTTCAGGACATTTTTGTTTTTGCCACAAATAAAACACATGGAAATATTTGAAATGTTGATTCCTGTATTAGTGATTGCAGTAACATTCCATAGATGCAATTATGAATCTTTCGAGTTCTCTTACAAATTTCTTGCTACGAAACATGAATATGAGTAAGAATGCAACTATTTATTCAGCTTTCAAGTGGATGAAGACTTTAAAAGTTCTAATATATTGAATAGTTGGTTGCATTTCTCTTTGATAAAAGTTCGTAAAACCAGATGGTCCGTAAGCAAATGTGTATTTAATAGACTGTCCATGTGGTCCACTATTTGTTTTTTGGCTGGAGTATTTCTGTTAAATTCTAAACTTACCTTGTAAACTTCATTCTTTCCTAACTACATTATACTGCCATTATAAGCTCTCTTATTAAAATCACACATCTTATAGCACTGCCACCTGCTAGTATTGCTATGGTAAGAGCTTGTCAGTCTTTTCATTATAATTATAAATCTCTATTTTCAGGAATTTATACCTTAGCTATAAATATTCTCTTCAGGCTGAAATTTGGCATACAAAGCCTCAGCCCAAGAGCAAGGCTGTTTATTACAAGATTTAAAAAAACAAAACAAAAAAAAAACAACTAGTCAGGTTTCTTTGAAATTATTTGAAATAATCTCAGCGCAAAGTAACGAGAAATGGAAATCGTTCTGTTGTTTTTAGCAATCTTGTAAATTCACAGAATCAGAGAAGGTAGAGACAGACACAATTGCTAGCTCAGCCAGTACTGCTCCTTGCCAGTGCAGAACTGGTCCTCACAACACATTTTCATTCTGCCCGGTCCAATTCATTTTCACATTTTTCAAACAATTGGACCTCCGCTGAACCCACTGGAAAACCACTCCATTTCTTAAAGAGTTCGCATAGGTTAGAAGCTTCTGAGACTCAGCATATTTTTGTTCTGTCCAATTGTTATTAAGGTGACAACTGGATAAGTCCCTCTGATGACTTTTTCCAAACCTTGAATCATAGAAAGTGGATGAAGTATTTATTACCAGTCTATCATGTACAAGCACAGGGCTCAACGGAAAAGCTTGATGGTAAGCATGAAAAATGATAATGCTAGGCAATTGGAACCTGCAGTTAGCAAGAAACCCAAGCAAAGATGTGTGTCTTACAGCATTCGCTGAGTGTGGCTAATTTGAAGCTTAGCTGTATTTCTGGTTGAAGGGCATGCCACCAAGCAAACTCTGCCCGCAGCTTTCTTATGCTTTGGTCTTACTACAGGAGGTGTAATCTTGGTCTGGTGGATCAGAGAAGGAAGAAGCAATCTCAGAAGTATCTGGCTCCTCCTGGGTCATATGGCACCTTAAGGTTAATTCAGAAAGTGATTGGTAGCCAATGAAGAGTGCAGAAGACAGTTGTAATATAGTCTTGCTGGTGCATCTTGTTCATAATCAGGCAGCTAGATGGTGCATTAGCTTAAGCTTTCAGGTGGCCTGATCATTAGTCCCAGGCAACGTATATTGCAGTGGGTTAGCTGAGATGTAACTAGGCATTGATGACCAGGATGAAGTCACAAGAGAAGGCACAGTCTTGGAAAGAGGAATTTCTTTGCACTCTTATAGTCATGGAATCCATGAGCACAGAGCAGACTAAACTTTAAGTAAAACCATTAGATGGCAAACCATACTACCAGTGAGTGGGCTGATGCCCTCATTGACTTTTCTTGTTTTTAATATGATGTCACGTGGTTTGCAATAGTTGGCTGCCCAAAATAGCTCCTGCAAGCACCTTGTAATTCTAGAAAAAGAGTGCAAAGGGAGTTCTGTAAGTAAGTGGAAGAGGGCACCCGGTTAGGCAACAAAAAGTCTTTCACTAAGCATGTCCTTTCCCCTACAGCTTATTCTGTAGGACTTGGAAGGTACAAAATTTTAAAAAGAAAGCTTTCCATAAAACCAAAACTGAAAACAGAGCTTGATCTCCAACCCAGCCTTCTAACAACTGGTTGTGGGATTCTGACTTCTAAGAGACCCATCTCCTCTCTGCCTATGAGAACTGTCTTCAGAGAGTTCCTGGGCTTTCAACTAGAGGCCTTCTTGTGACTTCATTCTTCAGCTCTGCTTCATGCCACAGTCAGGGATCTGGATAGAATTTGCCTATTGGTATTAAAGTGAGACTTTTATTGACAGGTACATCCTTTGTACTGTAAAAATAACACTGCTGTAATTACCTCTACCCACCTGCCTTTTCAGCTTTCAGTGAGCCTTTCCTCCTTGTTCCCTAGCCCTTTGTGTGACTCGCTTCACCTACCTCCCTGGCCAATTATTTCTTCCCCTCTAAAACATATTCCTCCTGAGATCACTGTATCTATGTCTGGCTCCCTCAGTGAAAACCAGAGAGAGGTCTACTGTCTGACTCTGCCAATGTTGTTGCTTTGGGAAAAGAAGGGGATCTCAGAAGTTTTCTGTTTTCTACACCAGGCAGCCCTAATTGCAGAGGTGAGTTATGTGTTGTAGGGCCGAGAGCACGGAGGTTCAATAGGAGCTCAGGAGTGCAGGTGGAGGAATATTGACCCTCCTGCCCCCAATTCCATCTATATGGCAGCTGTGACACTGAAAAGATTTGGGAGGTTGTTTTTTGGTCCCCTTTCTTTCTCTTCAGTTGCAGGGGGAGGGGAAAAAGACAGAAAAGGGTAATCCCTTCAAAACAAAACCTGCTGGTTTTAGTTTTTGGTTTTACATTGAAAAACTAGAAAATGTTTACAGAACGAAAGTTTTTTGCAAACATTTTCATTGGATTCCAAAATCTATATTATGTATTTAAAAAATTAAATGTTCATGAAAAGATATTAACCAGCTCTAATTCTAAGTCCAGTTCTGCACTTCGTTTAGCCTGGTCCACATGTCCTTAAGACGCATTGAGCCATCCAATCACTTTCCTTATGTCAGTTTTTCTCCTTCACCTTTAGTAAAAGTACACTTCTGTTAAACAGCCTTTAAAAAAAAATCCCCGGAATGATCACCTATGACAACTTTAATTGTATTTCCTATGGTAACTCCACCATAATATGCAATATTTTGATTTCTTATTTGATTGTGTTAAACTGCAATATATGGTAAAATGGAAAAGAAATATTGATATGCATATTAGTTATATCAAGAAGAGAAAATGTGGAAGCTATTTTCATTAATGTATGTTCTACCTGTTTGGAATGGGGAAACAAGAGGAGGGGTGAGCACCTATAAGAAAAATATATAGAAGTTTGTACAGAGTACTGAAGTAATTTTTCTTACAAACATTTGGAAAAAAGCTGCAAAATATGTTATAGTATATAAATCGGATACTGTATATATTAACTTACTCTGATTTTTTAATGTATCTAATGGACTTTCATTTATTTTAATATATGTATTTTAGAACTACATTTACTTACTTACTAAGTTTATTCCATGCTCTAGATGTACATTCAATTTTGTAATACTTCAAATATATCACTCTATAGTACATTACACAGGATTTATAAATACCTCAAGTGAAAGGTATGATGCAATAGACTTAGGGTATGTCTTCACTGCAACCATCAGTTTGATTTATCTGGATTGATTGAGCAGAAGTGAAGACCCGCTCAATCGATCTGGAAGTTGATTTGGTAAAACCACCTCCACAAAAAGCATAGCGCTGAGTCAACAGGTATGCACTTCACATTAGCAGAGCGTAGTGGAGACAGCACGCAGCACGGACTTTAGGAAGTCAATGTAAGTTACACAAGCTACTCTTGCATAACTCCTGTTGACAGCTAACGAATATGCCGTCAAGTATAAACCAGGCCTGAGTGGGAAAAGGAAACCATTGATATAGATTTTTATCAATTCAGTCTTTATGCATGAAGTATAGAGAAGCATTAATGACTTTCAGGAGCAGAATTGTATGCAGGTAAAACTCTCATTCAAGGTACACCTATCTAAGGCATATGGGTGGGGTAGAAAAAGGTCATAATTATATAGAAATATTTTTAGAATGATGTCCACATCTTTCTCTCATTACAACAACCTTACTGGGAATCCACCACTGAAGTTCTTTTAAACTAAGACAGTTTAAAATAGTCACTTTTTTTTTATCATCAGAGTTTTTACAAAGAAAACCAAAAGTATAGATTGACCTCTTCCATTAACAAATCAAAGTCAGAGAGCTGTTTAGTGCTGTGCAAACTATTCTGAATATGATTTCTTTTGGCACTCTGGCATGTTCAGAAATGTTAGCAATGGCAGTACATGAGTATTTCCTCATTCCTTATATTTCTAGACCATCTTCAATGCTGCCCTTAGAATTATAAAAATAATGTATTAAAGCTACATAGAATTTCCCTCTGCTGAGACTCTGTCTTCTGAGACTCCTAGAGGCACAATCTATAAGTTCCAGTATAGAGGGACCCAAACCTCTTTTCACCATGAATTACATTGGGAACCTGCCAGGTGCCAGCAGGGTGCATCTAATTTGCATATAATTTACATAAATATAAATGTCTTCATGTTAGTTTGAGTCCCTTCAGTTATGACATTTAGAATAAATAAAACATGCTACCCCTATGAATAAATAAAATACAGTTTAGTTACTTGTGTTTAGTTTTGTTTTTCTTACCCTTTAAAATATATTCTTCCTCCCTCTCTCTTATTCTATCTCCCATGTTCTTTTTGCTATTCTACATTAATGCCATTTCCCATTTCCCTGCTTTCTGCATCAATAATATGTACCCATTATAAGGCGTTGATACAGGAATCAACTCCAGAAGTTTAGGATTTGGTTAAGGCCATGCACAGTATGGGCTCACTTTAGAATATAAATGAATTGAGTAGAAAAAAAATTAACTGACAATTTAATTGGGATGTTTTTAGTATTTAAGCAAGATAAACTTTTTGGCTTCCTTGTTGATCACTTTCCAGGAAATTCTCAAAGTTACAATTTACAATTAATTTCTTAGGCTTATGATAGTTAAACTAACCCTTGTTCATGCCAAACTTCTCATTTTTTCATATAACTGTACAATGGCTTTAAGAAAGAAAAAACTAAATGGGGAAAAGGAGTACCTTGTGATTCTTGGAGACAAGAACTTGAAAGATTGTAGTGAGTAGGGCCTTTATGGACAAAATAATCACGGTCGGTTGTAAAGTAAATATGAATATTAAATGCAGATGTCTGTACTTAACTAATTTTATGTACCTCAGAAGTTTTGTCTCAATTTCTCATGTGAAGCATAAGGAATTACAGCTATCTAAAAAAAATATTTTTTCCATCTCATCAGAAGTTGTAAGAAACTATATTTGTGCCTAATATTTTACCAGACCCCATGTAATTAATGGCTTCAAAGGGGGTTGTATTTGGACCCAGCAGAGAAAGAGATAGACACAGGGGAAGCTGATCTAAACAGTTGTTTGATTTGGTAGCTTTACAGCAAAAGGAAAACAAAACTCAAAGTGAGGCTCTACACTGGGGAGGGCTCCCAAACATTTAAAGGGACGGAACATCACAAAGAGGGCCGCTCTGTTAGAATGAATCCCATAAATTCATAATGGAGAGTTCCCAAGATAAGCACAGCAGTGATTGCAGTCATCTCTGGGTTGGCTTTAATCACTCGTGTTCCAGGGGCTTCTGAGACAGATTGTGTTTATTTATAGG
>ML685767.1:30468751-30500098 GCA_007922175.1 Pelusios castaneus
AGCAGAGAAGTGAGCGTGGTATACCAACTTTTCCAGGTGTGTGTGGGGGAGGGAGGTAAGGGAGCAAATTAACTGGGGCCCCTAAGCATGGGCCCATTAATCTGCCACTGGTCAGGACTAGCAGCTAGAATCCCTCTGCTAGGGTGCTCCCAGCATCATGGAGGAAATCTAATTCATTTACTCCTCTGGGAATCTCCTTCAGCTGCTGAAGCTCCAGGGCTGCTGCTCAACCACATAGCTTCCTGAAGCCAGAGTAGGTTCCCGGAAGTGGGCCTGATCTCCCCCTGGGAGGAGCCTTGAAGAGGTAGAGCAAGTCCTGTCCCACCCCAGCTGACCAGGACTAGCAGGTAGGAGCCCTTAGCTGGAGCACTCCCACCAGTACAGGGGAAATCAGACTCCCCTCCCTTTCCAGGAGCATCCTTCAGCTGCATAAATCTCCATGACTGCTGCCTTCAGACACCAGCACAGAAGTAAGGGTGGCAATCCTGTGACCTCATTACAACAGCTTTGCAACCCTCCCATAATGTCCTTTTGGGTCAGGACCCCCACGGTTAAAATATCCAGAAATTTCAGATGTAAACATGTACACTTTCAGATGTAATGTTCAAATCCTATGGCTGTGAAATTGACCAAAATGGATTGTGAATTTGGTAAGGCTCTACCTGTAACAGTCCAAAACCCGTGAACTTTTGTGATGAAATTTAAATAGATGTTCTATCCTTCACTGCCAGTCTGTGAATCCATGAGGTGCATTTAGCCCACGTTGTTAATAGGCACATGCAAATCCAATTGGACAAAACAAGAATTTGTCCGACCCTCTGCTCATCCCTCAAACCAAATCCAAAACAACATTTTATGATTTCCAAAACTGTTTGTTCTCTCCCTTTTCAGACATCATTAACTTTATATTTCCCACTGGGACTGGAAATACAGGAGTATGTGAGAGAGACTGTTCCAGCAAAATTTCCAGTGCAGGTTTGTAGACCAAAAAGGTTTTGAGAAAACACCAAAACATTGGGTCATTATCTATATGGGATAATTCAAGCTCAGTCCTTCTGGAAAAAGGAATTCAAAGAACAAGAAGCAGGCAATGTGGCTCTCCAAGGGTGCATCTACACTTACAAGTTAGGTCGACATAAGGAGGCTTAAGTCAACCTAACTTACTCCTCGTCCACACTGGACTTTCCTTAAGTCGACTTAAGCTGTTTCGTAAGTTGACTTGAGGAAAGCTTAAATTGACTTAATTACACCTAAGTTTAGGTCGACTTTAAGGCTTAAGTCGACTTGTTAAGCCTGTGCAGCTGGCTCTCCCTGGGGGAAGCCGCGGCTCCCCTAGTCTGGGGACTACTCTCTATGTCGACTTAATAGGGTCACCTTTAAATCGACTTAAGAGTCTTAAGAAAGTCGACTTATCTTTCTAAGTATAGACATAACCCAAAAGACTAAAAAAATGGTGATTGGCTGAGCTTAATCAGCCTTAATCAGTGGGTGGGGCATTAACCCAGGCCAGGGCTTTATAAAGCCACACATAAGCGACCAGGGAGCTTGTGAACAGGGGCTGCTAACAGGGAGTTTTGCAAGGGAGTTTCAAGGGAGGGCGGGGCCCCATAGGTCCTCCTTGGTCCCCTGTCCCCATATAACCTATACTTCAAAACCATACTCTAAAACCCCTTTCTTTCAACCACCCTTTCATTAACTGGGAGACAATGCAGGCAGAAGCCCAGCAGCAGAGTGGGGGCTATCCAGTTTATTGCGCCGGGTGTGGAATGTATGAGTACCTGCCTTGTGGGCGGGTGTCGTATGTCTGCATTCGGTGCAAGGAGCTCCTGGCCCTCAGAGACCGCGTGCGGGCTTTGGAGACCAGGGTGGCGGAACTGGAGGAGCTGAGAGAGGCAGAGAGGTTTGTCGACGAGGCTTTCAGGGACACTGTAGAATTGTCCCACCTCCGCTCAGACAGCCTCTGTGCTGTTGAGGAGGAAGAATGCCCAAGGGAAGCAGAGCAGTCAGCGGGAGCAGAGGGGAACCTTCCCATAGTTGGGACCCTCCTTCCAGATGATGCTGAGGCTGCCTCTCGCACGGAGGTTGCCTCTCCGGGGGAGGGAACTCCAGTTGCTAGGAAAAGGCAGGTGTTAGTAATGGGAGATTCGATCATTAGAAACATAGATAGCTGGGTTTGTGATGACCGGGAGAACCGTATGGTGACTTGCCTGCCTGGTGCGAAGGTTGCGGACCTCTCGAGGCATCTAGACAGACTTATGTGTAGTGCTGGGGAGGAGCCGGTGGTCGTGGTACATGTAGGTACCAATGACTTAGGGAAGGGTAGGAGAGATGTCCTGGAAGCAAAATTTAGGCTACTAGGAAAGAGATTGAGATCCAGGACCTCTATGGTGGCATTCTCAGAAATGCTCCCAGTTCCACGCGCAGGGCCAGGTAGGCAGGCAGAGATTCAGAGTCTCAATGCGTGGATGAGACGATGGTGTAGAGAGGAGGGGTTTACGTTCATTAGGAACTGGGGAAACTTTTGGGATGGGGGGAGCCTATACAGGAGGGATGGGCTCCACCTAAACCAAAAGGGAACCAGACTGCTGGCGCTAAACATTAAAAAGGTTGTAGAGCAGTTTTTAAACTAGAGGATGGGGGAAAGCCGACTGCTGCAGAGGAGCAGCTGGATCAGACACAGACTTCTCTTAAGGGAGAGTCTGACGAGAGGGAATCTCCAGGTTATAGTTATAGTTATAGTCAGGAACAGAGGACAGAAAAGGATGGTGAGGGGGCCGGATCCAATGATAAACAGCCACATGACCAAGAATCTGGCACATTAAAAAAGGGCAGACAAATAAACAGGGACAAGTTTTTAAAGTGCTTATACACAAATGCTAGAAGTCTACATAATAAAATGGGTGAACTAGAGTGCCTAGTGGTAAAGGAGAATATTGATATAATAGGCATCACAGAAACCTGGTGGACAGAGAGCAATCAGTGGGACACAATCATTCCGGGGTACAAAATATATCGGAAGGACAGAACAGGTCGTACGGGAGGAGGAGTGGCACTATACGTGAAAGAAAATGTAGATTCAAATGAAGTAAAAATCATAAGCGAATCCACTTGTTCCATAGAATCGCTATGGATAGAAATCTCATGCTTCCATGACAATATAACATTAGGGATCTACTATCGGCCACCTGACCAGGATAGTAAGAGCGATGATGAAATGCTAAGAGAAATTAGGCAGGTTATCAAATTTAAAAACCCAATAATGGTGGGGGATTTCAACTATCCCCATATTGACTGGGAACATTTCACTTCAGGACATATTGCAGAGATAAAATTTCTCGATACTTTGAATGACTGCTTCATGGAGCAGCTGGTATGGGAACCCACAAGGGGAGAGGCAACTCTAGATTTAATCCTGAGTGGAGCGCAGGAGCTGGTCCGAGAGGTAACTGTAGCAGGACCGCTTGGAACTAGTGACCATAATACAATAGCATTCACCATCCCTGTGGGGGAAAGAACACCTCAACAGCCCAACACTGTGGCATTTAATTTCAAA
Organism: Pelusios castaneus; assembly: GCA_007922175.1. Lineage (NCBI taxonomy): Eukaryota > Metazoa > Chordata > Testudines > Pelomedusidae > Pelusios > Pelusios castaneus. Next base: position 30,472,305 of record ML685767.1, read on the forward strand.
AGGGGGAACTATACAAAAATGAGGGGGATAGTTAAACAAAAGCTAAAAGGTAGAGTGACTAAAGTGAAATCTCTGAAAACTGCATGGGCGCTTTTTAAAGACACCATAATAGAGGCCCAACTTCACTGTATACCCCAAATTAAGAAACACTGTAAAAAAACCAAAAAAAGAGCCACCATGGCTCACCAACCATGTAAAAGAAGCACTGAGAGGTAAAAAGACTTCCTTTAAAAAGTGGAAGTCAAATCCTAGTGAGGCAAACAGAAAGGTGCACAAACAGTGCCAGCTTAAGTGCAAGAGTGTAATAAGAAGAGCCAAAGAGGAGTTTGAAGAACGGCTAGCCAAAAACTCCAAAGGTAATAACAAATTGTTTTTTTAAGTATATCAGAAGCAGGAAGCCTGCCAAACAACCAGTCGGGCCCCTTGATGATGATAATACAAAAGGAGCGCTTAAAGATGATAGAGTCATTGCAGAGAAACTAAATGGATTCTTTGCTTCGGTTTTTACGGCTGAAGATGTTAGTGAGATTCCCAAACCTGAGCCGGCTTTTGTAGGTGACAGATCTGAGGAACTGTCACAGATTGAAGTGTCGCTAGAGGAAGTTTTGGAATTAATTGATAAACTCAACATTAACAAGTCACCGGGACCAGATGGCATTCACCCAAGAGTTCTGAAAGAACTCAAATGTGAAGTCGCGGAACTGTTAACTAAGATTTGTAACCTGTCCCTTAAAATGGCTTCGGTACCCAAAGACTGGAAGTCGGCTAATGTAACGCCAATATTTAAAAAGGGCCCTAGAGGGGATCCCAGCAATTACAGACCGGTAAGTCTAACGTCGGTACCGGGCAAATTAGTTGAAACAATAGTTAAGAATAAAATTGTCAGTCACATAGAAAAACATAAACTGTTGAGCAATAGCCAACATGGTTTCTGTAAGGGGAAATCGTGTCTTACTAATCTATTAGAGTTCTTTGAAGGGGTTAACAAACATGTGGACAGGGGGGATCCAGTGGACATAGTGTACTTAGATTTCCAGAAAGCATTTGACAAGGTCCCTCACCAAAGGCTGTTATGTAAGTTAAGTTGTCATGGGATAAAAGGGAAGGTCCTTTCATGGATTGAGAACTGGTTAAAAGACAGGGGACAAAGGGTAGGAGTAAATGGTAAATTCTCAGATTGGAAAAGGGTAGCTAGTGGTGTTCCCCAAGGGTCGGTCCTAGGACCAGTCCTATTCAATTTATTCATAAATGATCTGGAGAAAGGGGTAAATAGTGAGGTAGCTAAGTTTGCAGACGATACTAAACTACTCAAGATAGTCAAGACCAAAGCAGATTGTGAAGAACTTCAAAAAGATCTCACAAAACTAAGTGATTGGGCATCCAAATGGCAAATGAAATTTAATGTGGATAAGTGTAAAGTAATGCACATTGGAAAAAATAACCCCAACTATACCTATAATATGATGGGGGCTAAATTGGCTACAACGAGTCAAGAAAAAGATCTTGGAGTCATTGTGGATAGTTCTCTGAAGATGTCCGTACAGTGTGCGGAGGCGGTCAAAAAAGCAAACAGGATGTTAGGGATCATTAAAAAGGGGATAGAAAATAAGACTGCAAATGTATTATTGCCCTTATATAAATCCATGGTACGCCCACATCTCGAATACTGTGTACAGATGTGGTCTCCTCATCTCAAAAAAGATATTCTAGCACTAGAAAAGGTTCAGAAAAGGGCAACTAAAATGATTAGGGGTTTGGAGAGTGCCTCGTATGAGGAACGATTGAAAAGGCTGGGCCTCTTCAGCTTGGAAAAGAGGAGACTGAGGGGGGACATGATAGAAGTATATAAAATTATGACTGATGTGGAAAAAGTGGACAAGGAAAAGTTGTTTAAATACTCCCATAATACAAGAACCAGGGGTCACCAAATGAAACTGATAGGTAGCAGGTTCAAAACAAATAAAAGGAAGTTCTTCTTCACACAACGCACAGTCAACTTGTGGAACTCCTTACCTGAGGAAGTTGTGAAGGCTGGGACTATAACAATATTTAAAAGGGAACTGGATAAGTTCATGGTGGCTAAATCCATAAATGGCTATTAGCCAGAAAGGGGTTAAGAATGGTGTCCCTAGCCTCTGTTTATCAGAGGATGGAGACGGATGGCAGGAGAGTGATCACTTGATCATTGCCTGTTAGGTTCACTCCCTCTGGGGCACCTGGGCACTGGCCACTGTCGGTAGACAGATACTGGGCTAGATGGACCTCTGGTCTGACCCAGTACGGCCTTTCTTATGTTCTTACTAGTCATAGAGCCAAGGATTAAAAAAAACCCCAAAACTGTATTAGAAATGGAAAAGGAGGAAAGGTAACCTATCAAAAATACATACTGCACTATGAATTGTCAGCAATAGTAAGAGTAGCAATAATGGAGAACAAATTCATAATAGCCAGAGGAATTAAGAATGGGGGGGGGGGAGTGTTTCTTATAACTAAATTTTGGAAAAAGTGGTACTCAAAAACAAGTGCCCCCCTGAATAAGATATGGTCTAAAGCCGTTTGAAATGGAATATTGTCCATTGATTTCAACGGCTATGGCTACACTAGAAAAGTTGTTGACTTTAAGTCAACTTAAATCGACCTTATTAAAGTTGACTTAACAAGTTGCAACACTTTAAATCAACTTAGTCCACTTTGTTAAATTGACCTAACTGTCCTTAAGTCGACTTAACAAAGTGGATTTATGCATCCACACTAGGCTTAGGTCAACCTAAGGAAGGATTAGGTTGACCTAAGGAGGCTTAAATTGTCCTAATGAGTGGTAGTTATTAAGTCGACTTAAGCTTTTATGAAGTCAATTTAAGGAATTTCTTAAGTCGACTTAATGAAAGCCTAGTGTGGAAGTGGCTTAATTTAAGTTGACTTAAGCCTCCTTAAGTAGACTTAAATTGTCAGTGTAGACATAGCCAATAAGCTTTTAATCACACTCTAAACAGCTGATCCACCTCTGATTAAAGTTAATGGAAATATATCCGTTGACTTTGTTAGGAGTGTAACAGAGTACTGGGAGGTGAACCCCTGGACTCCGGCCTTCCTAGCTGAGGCACAGCAGAGCTAATTGGCTGGCTAATGGCTGATTGCCTGAGGAGAGGTAGCTGTTTGCTTATGCTGGCTGACCAGTTGCCAGAGATTGATTAGGCAAGGGGCAGCAGTTACCCAGCTGACTCAGAAAGACTATAAACAGGAGATCCATGTTGGGTGTGGGGAAAAAAATCACCTTTCTCCATCCAATCTGTATTGAAACATTGCATTAAATTACTCTATATTCTGTTTTGGAAATTTTATTCTAATGGCTTATCATAGGCTCACTCCTGTTACTAGTGAAGTCAATAACAAAACTCCATTAGCTTAAGTGGGTGCAGAACAGAGCCATAGAGTTCAAGAAAAATTGTTATAAAAACACCTATAAACCTAGCCATCCATCCTTATACATGTGTGTAACTGCTCTTGAAGTTGATGGAATCCTTAGCTAGGTAAAGGCTTCAAGATTGCTCCTGCATAGTTCACATTGAAAGTCTAAAATAAAAAACCCAAACTCTGGTGGCTGGGCTGTTTTTTAACACTGTCTGTAAAACAAGAAAGTAGTTTTCATTGTTATTCTACAAATTCCAGCAATTTTAAGCAAAAGAAGAATGTCTTAATTGCATTTCAAACATATTATGGGTCTGAAGGCTGTAAGATTGTATTTTAACAAAGATGTTCTTTGTTTATGCAATACACTGCCTTGTACTAAGATTTGGTAACTGGTATATAACCAAAATGATTGTTCAATTATATCTTAAATTAGGTCAGTTGTGAGAAAACAAGCTGACTGAGTTTGGTTTGATGAGGAAATAAGTAAAAACAACAACCAAAAAAAGTCTTTAATCTTTTAGCAAGTCTTTTTCCAGAATTACAATAAAGGATTGATGTTATATTCTAATCAGTCAGACTGATTCTATGGACAAATGTTAATGAATAGACAATAAAAGAACATTTTCAACATCAAGCAATAAAAACCCTTTGTGAAGTTAACTATATGGCAAAAGGAGCATTCGTTGGTATATAATTTTCAGCTATAGCTGCATAAGGACAGGGTGTTAAATTATGGAGAAGCTTTTTGGAAGAGAATGCTTTTGCAATATTAAAAAGTGTATTTCTTACATCCAAAAGACATCAGTGCACTATGGATCCAATGCTGCTACAATGGGAGAAATTGTCCCCTGAGCAGCACTTAAGTCCTACATAATGTCTATATTGACCTTCTCCCCAGAGGTGAATTTCACTCAATAAGCCAATGTGACACCTCATAAAGTAAAAAAAAAAAAATGGGTCTTGAACCTGATCCAAAGCCCACTGAATTCTGTGGAAAGCCTCTCACTGATTACAATGGAGGTTGGGTCAGGCTTCGTAGAGTAAATGTAGCAGAAATGGGCCCTGAGTTAAAAGAACCGTATTAAATTTGCAACATCAAGTACTCAGAAGTTAAGAAATGTCAGAGTTAAAGATGTCCATGCCTAGACTCTGCTGCTCACATTGATTCCTGCTGTAGTTGTTGAGTGCTCGTCATTTCTGAAAATCTGGCCCTAGATTTTCCTGGTTAGGCAACGAGAAAAAGAGGACCACACTATGAGGGCAGGAAGAGGAAATGCAAGTACACTGCCATCATTACATTGTAGCAAATCCAAGGATAGAACCAGGTGGAAAAGAATCATGTTCTCTGGGGTCATACTTAATTGCCTTAACCATGACACTCACCTTTCTTTCTCTGCAGTCCTTTGTCCCATTTATTAGCTTCTGTAACAAATGAGGTAGGAGTCCTCCACACAGCAGGCTCATTCACTCTGAGGCTAAGTCTAAGCTGCAGTTTGGAGGGTGTGATTGCAGCATGTGTAGTTGTATCTGTGGCTAGTTTTGTTCTAGCTACATCAAAGCTAGCTCTAGTCACAATAGTAGTAAACCATGAAAGCAGGGGGTGTGATAACTTGTGTACACAGTCAGGCTCCTATCTGGTTGGGACTAGTCTGTATATTTGCCCAGGATACTGCTGCAACTTCATTAGCTCTTCACTAGCTTGGGTTTGTCTACATGTGTTGCAATCACACCTATGAATTGCAAGGCTACATATCTGATGGCTGAGGACTGTCCATCCTGTGCACTGAGGGGAATACTTTCCCAGGATCAGAGCTTTGGTTATTTTAATACTTTATTGTTTTAGTTCATGGAGATTGTTGGAGTTCATACTCTGAAGTTGTTGGGTCCCATAGGCCTGAAAACATCTTACTTTAAATGGAACCCTCATGTTAGCTTGGAAAAAGTATGTCCGCATACACAGCAATTTTTTTTTTTTGGTCCTCCTGGGCTTTAATTAAAAAGTTTAGCTGTTCAAAACCTCTTTGAAAATAAATAACATAAAGTCAAACTATTATTTCATATACCCAGTTTCATTCCAAAGCGATGTGCAGTGGTTGTGATATTAATGCTTCAGAATCAGTGTTTCTACTAGAAACATCAGCTTGACCTTAATTATATCATTTCTCATTCACACTGGCATCCTTATATTACCTTTTAATCCCTTCCTCTGTGATGTTATAACACATACTCTCTGTAAAATTGTTCTTGGAGTTGCAACTGTATTAAACAGATAAGTGATGTTAAAAGCATACTTTAAAGAGAATTCAAGGGAGATTTTTGTGAAGAGGTAGACTTATTACCAACAGCTGAGACTCTGTTTAAGGTGAGTACTTCATATATTAAGTAGAAATTGGGAGGCAATGGAAAGTCCTTTATTACTCTCAGCCTGGATGCTGAACCTTTCTACTCAGTCTTCAATAGGTAAAGCACACGGAGATTAGATAAGCATCAAGACCCACTAATAAGTGATGTGGACTTGCCATTGAATCTCCAGGTGTGGAGCTCAGCCATAAGAAAATTGGTCTTGGTGATAAATATTACAAACAGTGAGATAGAAGAATCGCTTCTAGGAGGGAGGCTATTTGTTCTGTGGGTTAAAGCTTTATATTTACAAAATGGAAAGAATCTATGAGTTTTAATGGTTGTTTCTCAGGCAGAGTTATGTTCTTGCTAAAACTATTTTGGGACTGCAGAGGGTGATACAAAATTAACATGGCACACATTAAATGGACTAAAAACTAGCTAACTAAGGTTTCAAAATGTAATTGTAATTTTAAATGCAGAATCATTGTGAACAAGAGACTGCAAAAAGGGGAGTTTGAGAGGGACTTTGTGAGAAGGAGTTGTGTGGTTTTTTTGAGAGACCACTATGGTGAAGAAGAGCCGCATTGCTTGTGCAGGCACTGCTTCTGTCTCCTCCACCAATGGCTGTATCCAGGCAGACATTCTGACCATGGATATCTCTACCCAGATCCTGGCGTGGATTTGCAGAGATTGTGGCCTGCATTTCCCACTCATAAAAAACCAGGCTTGGGGGATCATCCAGTGTGAAAGGTGACTTCTGGTGGAATCTCTCAGGAGGCAGGTGGAAGTGCAACAGGAGGAGGTGGCTAAGCTTAGGAGCATCCGTGCACATGAAGAATTCCTTGAGAACATTCATGAAGAGACACTGGGGGCCGAGGAAGCTAGCTAGCTAAGGAGGACTGCTGCTATCACACCATCAGGGGAGAAGGAGATGGCTCTGTCACAGGGAGGACACTGGCAGCTAGTTGCTTCTGGCAGCAGGCAGTGATCCACCCCTGCTCCTGTCGTACCCACCATAGTGATGAAGAACCGTTGTGCAGCCCTAGTAACTAGAGAGGAAGGGGAAGAGAAGAAGCCATGCAACCCACCCCGCCCAAGGCTGGGAGAATCACAACCACCATGCCCAGGAGGAAATGTAGGGTAGTGGTGGTTGGGGACTCTCTTCTGAGGGGGATGGAGGCACCCATCTTTCACTCTGACGTGGTGTCCCAGGGGGTATGCTGCCTGCAGGGCCCTATATCCAAGATGTTACAGAGGGATTCTGGAGAATCATCTGGCCCTCTGACTACTACCCTATGCTACTCATCTATTTGGGCACTAATGATACTGCGAGATGTGACCCTCAGCAGATCAAAAGTGACTACAGGGCTCTGGGAGTATGGATGAAAGAGTTTGGTGCATAGATGGTTCTTTTTGATTTTGCTGGTCAAGGGTAGGGGCCTGGGCACAGATAGATGCATGTTGGACGTGAATGCCTGGCTGCAAAGATGGTGTTGGCTTCCTCGACCATGGGATGCTGTTCCAGGAAGAAGGACTGCTAGGCAGAGATGGAATCCACCTATTCATGAAGGGAAGAGCATATTTGGATATAGCCTGGCTAACCTAGTGAGGAGGGCTTTAAACTGGATTTGGAGGGAGAAGGTGACCGATGTTCACAGGTAAGTCAAAACCAGGGAGACCTGGGAGAAGTGCTGGAACTTGTGAATAGCCTGGGCTGTAACAGCATGAATAAAAGAGAGACTAGTCAAAACTGGGAAGGTAAATCAAAAATCTTAAGTGTCTGTATACTAATGCGAGAAGTATGGGGAATAAGCAGGAAGAACTCGAAATGCTAGTAGCTAAACACAACTATGACGTAGTTGGCATCACGGACTTGGTGGGTTAATACACGTGACTGGAATATTAATATAGCAGAGTACAGCTAGCTTAGGAAGGCTAGGGAAGGGGGAAAGGGAGGTGGTGTTGCTTTGTAAATTAAAAATGTGTATACTTGGACTGAGGTGGAGATGGAAATAGGATACAGAAATGTTGAAAGTCTCTGGGTAAAAATAAAAGGAGTAAAAAACCAAGGGTGATTTCATGATATGGGTCTACTATAGGGCACCTAACTAGGAAGAAGAGGTGGATGAGGCTTTTTTTCAACAATTAACAAAATCATCCAAAGCACAGGACTTAGTGGTAATGGAGGACTTCAACTACCCAGACATCTGTTAGGAAAATAACACTGCAAGGCACAGATTATACAAGTTCTTGGAATGTATTAGAGACAATTTTATTTTTATTTCAAAAGGTGGAGAAAGCTACTATGTTTTTCACTTGATTTTGACAAACAGAGAGGAACTGGTTTAGAATTTGAAAGAGAAAGGTAACAGGTGAAAGTGATCATGAAATGGTAGAGTTCATGATTCTAAGGAATGGTAGCAGAGAGAAGACCAAAATAAAGATGATGGATTTCAAGAAGGTAGACTTTAGCATACTCAGGAAGTTGGTAGGAGGGATCCAATGGGAAACATGTCAAAGAGGAAAAACAACTGAAGACAGTTGGCAGTTTTTCAAGAAGATGTTATTAAGGGCAAAAAAGCAAAATACTCCACTGCATAGGAAGGATAAGAAGTATGGCAAGAGACCACCCTGGCTTAACCAGGAGATTTTCAATAATCTAAAAATAAAGAGAGTCCTACAAAAAGTGGAAACTAGGTCAAATCACAAAGGATGACTATAAACAAATAACACAGTTGTGTAGGGGAAAAATCAGAAAGGCCAAGGCACAAACTGAGATCAAACTAGCTGAAGGTATAAAGGGAAACACTTTTTTAAAAAATACATTAGAAACAAGAGGAAGATCAAGGACAGCATAGGACCATTACTCAACAAAGAGGGAAAAACAATAACAGAAAATGTGGCAGAGGAACTAAATGATTTCTTTGTTTCGGTCTTCACCAAGAAGGTTGGTGGTTATTTGATGCCGGATGTAGGGGAGAGCAGTAAAAATGGGATAGGATCAGAAGTTAAAATAGAGAAAGAACTAGTTAAAAATGACTTAGACAAGTTAGGTGTCTTCAAGTCACCAGGGCCTGATGATAAGCACCCTAAAATACTCAAGGAGCTGACTCAGGAGAGAACTGAACCATTGGCTATTGTCTTTGAAAAATCATGGAAGACTGGAGAGGTCCCAGAGGACTGGTAAAGAGCAAATATACTGCCCATCTATAAAAAGGGAAAAAATGACAACCAAGGGAATTATAGACCAGTCAGTTTAACTTCTGTACCAGGAAAGATAATGGAGCAAATAATTAAGAAATCAATTAGCAAACATCTAGAGGAGAATTAGTTGTTAAGTGATAGTCAACATGGATTTGTCAAGGACAAATTATGTCAAACCAACCTGATAGCTTTCTATGACAGGTATAAAAAGCTTTGTGGATAGAGGAGAAGCAGAAGATGTGGTATATCTAGACTTCAGTAAGTCTTTTGACACAGTCTCACATCATTGTCTCATTAACAAACTACGGAAGTACAAGTTGGATGGAGCCACTATAAGATGGGTGCAAAACTGGTTGGATAACCACTCCCAGAGAGTAATTATCAATGCTTCACAGTCATGCTGGAAAGGCATAACAAGTGCGTACCACAGGGATCAGTTCTAGATCTGATTCTGTTCAATATTTTCATCAGTGATTTAGATGATGGCATACAGAGTACACTTATCAAGTTTGCCAGTGATACCAAGTTGGTAGGGGTTACAAATACTTTGGAGGATAGGATCACAATTCAGAATGATTTGGACAAACTGGTGAAATGGTCTGAGGTTAATAGGATGAAATTCAATAAAGACAAATGCAAAGTACTCCACTTAGGAAAGAACAATCTATTGCATACGTACAAAATGGGCAATGACTGCCTAGGAAGGAGTACTGCAGAAAGGGATCTGGATGTCATAGTGGACCACAAGCTATATATATGTCAACAGTGTAATACTGTTGCAAAAAAAGCAAACACCATTCTGGGATGTATTAGCAGGAGTATTGTAAGTAAGACACGAGAAGTAATTCTTCCTTTGTGCTCCACCCTGATTAGGCCACAACTGCAGTATTGTGTCCAGTTCTGGCTGCCTCATTTCAGGAAAGATGTGGACAAATTGGAGAAAGCTCAGAGAAGAGCAACAAGAATGACTAAAGGTCTGGAACACTTGACTTATAAGGGAAGATTGAAAGAGCTGGGTTTGTTTAGTCTGGAAAAGAGGAGACTGAGAGGACATGATAACAGTTTTCAAGTACCTAAAAGCTGTCATGAGGAAGAGGGGGAAAAATTGTTCTCCTTAAGCACTGATGGTAGGAGAAGAAGCAATGGGCTTAAATTCTGGCAAGGGAGGTTTAGGTTGGACATTAGAAAAAAATTCCTAACTGTCGGGGTGATTTACCACTGGAATGAGTTGCCTAGACACGTTATGGAATTCCCATCATTGGAAGTTTTTAAGAGAAGGTTTGACAAATACATGTCAGGGATGGTTTAAGAGGGTACTTGGTCCTGCCATGAGTACAGGGGACTATACTTGATGACCTCTCATGGTCCCTTCCAGTTTCTATGATTCTATCATGTGAATATGTTTCTAGATGGGTCATGCAGTGAACAGTTCTCAGCCCTACACTATTAAACATTTTGATCAATAATTGGAAGAAAATATAAAATCATCTGTGATAAAGTTTTCAGATGACTCCATGATTGGGAGAGTGGTAAATAATGAAGCAGCGAAGTCACTGATATACAACATCTTAATTCTAGAAAGGAATCAACTCAAAATATCTCTAATTTTTAATGGGGGAGATTTTCAGTATGCACAGATGGAAAGGGTATACCTCTTTCAACTCTATCAATTCAGTCTAATCTCAAATACTTGCTTCTTAAAGAATGGAGACAATCACATTCTTCAGCTAAAGTCTACGTACCAGCAATATTTGCATTTTGTGATCTAATTGATGATAAGACAATATTTACTCACCAGTATGATAAGAAGTGAATGAAAAATCTCAGTAAAGCCTGTCTTCCTATAAAGACTCATTATTCTTTGTGTGACCTAAGTTTATAAGAAACCTATATGATACAGTGGTGCAGTGCTTTCTGTATCCTCTCTTCATTAAAACTACTTTCTTAATCACAGTTACATCATACAGAAGAGTTAGTGAGTTAAAGATGCTGATGGCAGACCTACCATTTACATGTTTCACAAAAACAAAGTTGTTTTATGTCCAGACCTTTCATCTTTTCCTAAAGTAGTCACAGAAGTTCATATAAATCAGCCTTTAACTTATGTTTTCTCTTAAATCACTTGCATATCAAGCTGAAGCTAGGTTACACACCCTAGATATGAAAAGAACTTTAATTTACTCTCTAGACAGGACAAAAAAATTCAGGCAATCCACTAATGTGTTTATTGCTTATGCTAAAGATAGGGTGAGGGCAGGTCTTATCTCCACAGACTTTATTCAGGTGGATTATATTTTGCATTCAAGATGCTGAAATGTTGGCATCAGTCTCTTTTCCCAAAGGAATTACAGCTCTTTCTACTTGAGCTACAATAGCTTCATCTGCATACATCAGACATATTCCAATTATAGAAATTTGCGAGGTGGCCACTTGGAGCTCCATCAAAACTTTCATCAAGCACTATCCTTTAGACTTAGCCTCTAGATCATATGCTAATCTATCTAATGAGTGGGAATATGCAGCATTCACCTGAAGGAGAAATGAAGATTACTTATCAGGGAGGTTCTTCATGATACATATTCACAATCCCTCCCCACCGACCTTCACTATTTCTCAAAGTCTTCATTATAGACTTGGGACTTTGAGGGAATCATAGATGGAACTGAAGTGGCTGGGTTGCTATGCTTCCCATGTATAGCCTCACCACTAGAACATTCAGGAACTGTGAAAGATGGCACAGAAAGGGATGTGTGAATACTCCAATGGGCAATGCTAGTTAGGTTCCACCCTCACAGTTGCAGTGGTTGGTGCACCCAAGAGTGTGAATATACAACATCCCTCTTGAAGACTCTCAGTTTCAAGTAACTTTTATTTTTTTAGCCTGAATAGGAAGAGGTTCCATACAAATTCTCCTCATAGAACAGTTGTTTATAGACCAGACAAGCTTGATGTGAGTTTTATTCCAATAACGTTAAGTAACACATTGGACATTATCTAGCCATTCAGTAACAGATTTGTTGGCTGTCTGGTCACCACTAGTAGATACAACAGATACACTTCTAAAATGAACTGTAGAAAATGTGGGGGTGAGATATGTGTTTTCTACAATATATGTTCCTACTGATATTATATGTTCAGAGCATCAGCAATGAGAGTCATGCCTATCTTGCTCATGGCTAAAGGAAATAACTGTGTGCATAGGCAAGTATTTGCAACTTGGAAGAACTAATTCATAAAAGACCCTTTCCAAGTGGTAGATTCTGCCTACCTTATTCATAATGAGTAGCACCTTATTCCTTGAGTATTGATTTCAGTGAGGACTATTCAGAAAGTAAAGTTCTACTATGCAATGTGAAAGTGGCAGAATCTGATCCTTAGCCATTTGACTCTTGATTGATAATAATGGGTGTCTGTGTAAAGCATTTTCTCAATATTTTCTTGAGTGTTTGCAGTGGCCAAGAAAATTTCAGCAGTTAGAAAATTACTGAGGACATAAAAGTAAAAATAAAAAATGAGCTGCAGATTCAAAAGATATTTTTAAGTCTGACTGTATTTCACCAACTATTGTCTATAGAAGTTTCATCTCTCTTTCTCTCCCTTGAGATTCTGTGTTACATACTACATGTATCCATTGTGTCCTCTGGCTAGTCAGAACTCTTCCTGAGTTGCATTAAAATATTTCTTTTGGCACTGAACAACCTTGGATATGAGAAGAATACAAAAACATTCAGAAGCTTTTATCAGGTAGATCTGCAAGTTTATTTTAAAAGACTTAGTGCAGTTTCACTTTTAGAAAAATCTCATGCTTTTTTGTTCAAAGTATAATAGTAAACACTTGAAACTCCAACGTCTTCTATGACTGTCATATATTTACAAACTGTGTGTTCTGAATACTTTTTGCGGTTTTAAGCAGACGCATCTGTCTTAAAGATAAAAGCATAAGGAACACTGGTGTTCACTGGTGCCTCAACACAGCTTTGTTTTGTACATATGAAACTTAGTGTGTTTGCCCACACTTTCAGGAATTTCTTATAGTGCTATATCACCATTCAGTATATGTTACAATTTCCATCACTGATATAATAGGTGACAGTGCACAAGAAGTGTTTGCCCATATGGGAGCATCTATAGATCTGTTCATCCACAAAGTCTCACAGACACTGGTGGAGTCTGCTCACTGATAATCAAGCCTAAAGGTAATAAAGGAATAATGAGTTAACAATAATTTCATGTACCATATCTGCCATTGAATCCCTTTGCCAATCTTTGTGGTTTTACATCCACATTTCCCTATAATTTAAAATGTCTTTTCTTTCCTGTTTTTAATTTTGAAAACTCCATACAAACACAAGGCGAAAACTGACTAACTATACACAAGTCACAGTAAAGATGAATAAACATAAAGACTGAAATTCACAAGGTAATTCTTAGGCAGGAGTTCAGTGGTAGTTAGGCTTTAAGCTGACCTTCAGTACAGGGATGCATTTCACCCAAAGCTTTGTCATATGTAGAAGGTAAACTGAAAAATGAGAATTAGATTTTCCCTTAGGTCTAGCAATTAGAAATATTACTTGTAACAATAGTAGATAAACCATTTGTGGGACAAAGTGTAATAATTAAATTGACAGTTTCCTTTGACATTAAAATTAGGAAAATATTAAGGGGGTATTGAAGTTGTTAGAAGCATCTTAAATGAATGTAGGGATTAGCTGAAATGGAAAACATAAATCCTTCTATAGAAGACAATTGTCAAGCCTTTGCAGATAATCAAAGGCATATTGCAATACCAATAGCATAAAATAGAATAATAGGTGATAGACAGAGTCCAAAACCACAGCTTGGATCCAGATTTGAAATTCCAGATCTGAAAAGTGGGGGGAGTTGATGTTCAGGTGTGATTTTTTGTATGTGATCATATGCCTGGTCTCAGCAACCACAGCTGCCTACCACTTACTCAAAGCAAAATTAGTTACATATTTAAGCTCCAGTCCAGCAAAACTCTCAAAGATGTGCTTAAAATTTAATATGGATATGGTTTGATCACTTTTTTTTACTAGAGCCTTAGTACAAGTATTAGGGCTGGTGTTCTTGGTGCTGAAGTTCCTTGACACCTTAATGTCAATGGTTGTATTTGAATGGCTTGTTACAAAAACTTTCCTGTTGGAACATGTGCTTCTCTGGGTTTCAGACACTCCTGTAAACTTATCTAATAGTGGAGTTTGTAATACATTAGTTTAGTTTGGAATTATGTCTCATGCTAATGCCTCCAGCAACCTGCTAACTATCACAACTAAAGGAGTTATTCCTTTACCTGAAGCATTAGGAACTTGTGCTTTTGGTGCTGATGGTAGCATGGTGTTGTTTTTTACAATAAGAGCCTTCACTTTTTTGCAGGCTGATCTCTTGGGCACAGGGTATAGTAACATGAACAGAAATGGCACAGGAATATGGTTCGCCTAAATATAGAAAATTATTTTTTTTTGTTGAGACATATTGTTCCAAAACGTATTTTTATGTCTTCTCAAGACCTGACTACATTATCTATAACAGTAAAGCTATGTTCATCAGCCCTTGCAACCTAACTGACAAAATCTATCTTATATTTTGAAAAAAATAATAACAAACAAAATGTCTGTCTACTTGTGATCAGTGTTCCCATCTATGCCCTTGGTAAGAACCACTAAGTACAATATCCTTCTCCTGTGATTAGCTTCTGCTCCTATTACTGGCAGAAATACTATGTGCCATGTCCATTTTAAATCTTCCAGCTTTGCAAGTAAAGTCTCTTATCTAATCAGACCTAAAGATGAACCGAACAGAAGGAAATAAGAGATAGCTAATAAAGAAGAGTTAAGTTGCCATTTAACCATAGTAGTAGTTGAAATGTTCATTTCTTTGCCAGTCAAGATGAGATTCAAGAACACAATTAAAAAACCATTGAAGTGAACCTGAGGGCTTTGTAAAAACAACATTGCATAATATATCATGATTATTCTAGGTCACTTCCATGCACTGGGTAAACCCCCTCTCTTCTTGAAATCCAAGGCAACGAAAAGGGAATATTGATTTTTCCTTTACTGAGAAATGATACTTACATATTAGGAGTGAAAGCTGCAGACACAACATAATGACCTTTCTCCTTGGCTTCTCTTTTCTAACATAAACAGAATCATTTTCATTGCCTGCGTGGATATTAAATCTTGTAGCGGTGTATTTGCAAGTATCTATGCTTGTTTTATCCCATTAGCATACTTATCACAAGAATAAAAATCAGTAGATATAAATTTTAATTTCTGAAAGAATCGGTTCTGTTCACAAGGTATTAGAAAAGTCTTCATCTAGCTGATTATTTCTCTCATATGTCCTGGTACTGAGTGGTACTGCATCCTCCCTCTATTTTAACTCTGATAATGTGAGTTTGGATTCAATGGGTAGTTTCACTAAGAGCATAGAACTTTGGATGACCTCTGTTTTAGTCCAAGCATTTTTCTTTTTTTCTTTTTTCTTTTTGCATAGCCCTAGATATACATATCTATGAAATAATGCTTCAGGTTGCAGACATGTCAGTATTATATTTACTGCTTTAATTATGTAAAACTTTAAACACTTATCAATACTTGACACATTACCTTAGGGGGAAATATCCTGACCATGAAACAGCATGGGAGCCCTCCTAAACTACCCCAAACAAAAGCTTCAGTTTCCAACCAAGTCATTAAGGTCAGATTTTGTTTTTACACCTGCTGTGTTTCAATCTAATCATCTCATGCGAGACTTTCTAAAACAATAGGTTGAGGCTAGATGTGTTTCCAGCCATTTGGTGTTAGTTCCTTTCCCTATGATTTAAACCAACTGCAATTTCCCCCACAGTTATCACCTCTGTAGAGTTAGATCTATTCCTGAATCAGCATTCTGTGTGTGTGTGTGTGTCTCAAAAGGCATCTCTGACTTGCTTTCTTTGTTACTGAGGAAAAATAACCTCTCATGTTGGAATACTGGAAATGCACAGCAATCTAGCAATCCATTTACTCTATCTGGGAGTTGGACTAGTGACATGGGGCTACACAAAACAAAGAAGAAGTCCACAAAATCTGGAAGTGTCACTGAATTGTTCTATTGAGCCCATTTCTTTTTTGCACTTTCTACATTTGTAATCAAACCCATATTTTAAAAGAATACTGGATTTGCCTTGTGAAGCTATTGGTGGTGAAGAATACAATGGGGGACAATTATTGTTTCATTCAAATATGTATTTGAATGAGATTCAAGTCCCTGTTGCCATCTTTGGTCATTCAGATGGAGGTGGGGGTTTTTTTGGGGGGGAGGGGGTTGATAGTGGTAAATAATCAGAGAAAAAGTTGCTTTCTTCTAACACTGATCAAGGAACTTTATTAAAATCAGGAAAGCATTACTACGTGGGCTACTTTATGTCACTCTTGGACATGCTGTAGATCTTCTGCTTTGTAGCTTTCTTAGCCTCATTACTCCTTGTCTCCCAGGTCATCTGTCAGACTTGAGGAGCTGTTTTGTCTAGTTGATTTACTCAAATTATCAATTCCCAAAGATTTAGGCTCCTGATCCATATGTTCTGGACTTTGCTCAACAGGACTATCTTCCATTGGCAAGGCTTTTTTATTAGTACCTTTGCTCTTAGGGTTCCACAGAATTCAGATAGGTAAAGAACCAGCTAAAGGTGCTATCTTCATTAATATCAACCATGTAGGATCTTAAAGTGCAGCTATGTCCATTGAAAGTCTCAGTTGTCAAATATTTTTTCTCATCCTCTTTTATCAGTTCTGTGCATCCTTCTTTAAGAATGGTAAGCAGTGAGATGCACTCAGAAAGTTACAAAGGATCGCCTAGATTTAATATTGCTTGGGGCTTGTCTGCACTGAAATCCCTGAGTCAATCTCCACAGATCAATGCAGCAGGATCGATTGAGCAACCAGTGGAGACCCACTCAATCGATCCTGGAAGTGCTCACCATTCAACACAGGAACTCCCCTTCCCCCTTCCCCCGCCCCAAAGAGTAACATTGCATCGAAAAGAGAACATTTCTTGTCTGCACAGCCCAGTGAAGACTCCCCTTTAAGGGTAAATAAGTAAGTTGATGGGAGATATGCATTCTACAGTATATAGATTGCATCTCTCCCGTCCACCCACTGTGGCAGTATCAACTAGGCCTAAGTCTGACAGCACTGAAGCAGACACACATAAGACAAAATTATGCCTCTATAAGTGATACATGGCTCTGTACTGTCATTGCATGTAGCTGAACTGGGCTTTCTTTGATGACCAATGTGGGTTAAACCTACTGCTCAGCAGAGCTAATGTGTGATGTTTTACTTTAAAGATTTATTTTAGCACTCTGTATTGCTTTTTCCAGTCCATTCCCTTGTGGATGGTATGAGGTAATATTCCTGAAATCATCCTGTATCACAGAAGTTTGGAAACTCACAGCTGGAGAAATGTGGTCTTTGGCCAGGAAAAGTCTCTTTGTTTGTTGATTGGTTGGTTTTGTAGAGCTCTTAGCCCAATGGGGTCCATGACTGGGATTTCTAGGGGCTATGATAATATAAATCAATAACATAACCAATAATAATTGAATATTTCTTCTTGAGTATATTTCTTCTTGTTATAAGAAAGAATCTTCTTTGTTGATTTCTGGGTATAAAGTAAAGACAGAACTTCTACAAATCTTTATAGCAAAAAAAAAAAAAAAAGATTACCAGGTTGGTGCATTCCTTTTTTTCACACAGGTCTAATGCTATGCTTTTCTAAGGCCTAACAGATAATACAAGATAAGAGAATGGTGTATCAAAGACTCATAGCAATACACTAAAGCAGAGTTGGTTACATATCCACAGGCTTCCATTATCTCCATTTAATTGAATTAACTTCCCATTGAGACCATAGCTGCTGATATTTGTTGATTTGGAAACCATTTATGATGCAGCATGGGGGATGTGGTCAATAGATTTTGTAAATCCTCAAAAATGAACTGTGCTTAATTCCAGATACACAAACTGCATAACGCAGAGCGTGTTTTGAGGTGCTCATAAAGAGCTTGGCCTTCTGAAAAAAGGTTAGGTAAGCATTAGCTCCATGATTTTTCTGCTATTGAGTGAAACGGGCCAGTGTGCTGATTTAGGGTTCAAACCAAACCAGTAAGGTATTGTCACTGCCTGCCTTCCACTTCTGGGTGACTTCAATACTATGCTGCTATGGGTCATAGCCCTGACTCCAATAGCCAGCTTACAGCATGAGGTCATATCCTGGCTTTCACTGCCCAGTTACTTTTTCCCAGTTCTGAATTTCCCCGAAACCATCTGTCAATGTGACAATCTGCTGGGGTTTTCAGAATTTTGTGTTATGGTGTTACCCCTCTCAGCCTTATCTAGAGAGAGTTTTGCTATTGCTAAGTGGTCTGACAGTTGCCCAACACATCAGCTTGTCTGCCTTGCCAGCAAACTTTGGGAGTCTGCCAGGTCTAACATTGCCTTGCAGGTAACAAATTGTGAACCCGAAGCTCAAGTTCTACAGAGACATCTCCCTCCAGTGTCCAGTCTTCTTTTGGAACACTTACAGATGTTGCTAAGTTTGTTGCTACATTAAAGAGGCAATATGCTGCAGCTCACTAATTTAACAGGGGTTTGACAAACACTCTTATTTCAATCACAGCACCGAATTGGTTTATTATAAAAGTAAAGCAAGTTTATTTAACAAACGGGCATAGGATTAAGCAATATCAAGGGTAAGGAATAAAATAGAAAGTGTCACAAACATCAGTACAAATACACGTGTATGATTAAAAAATTAATTTGAGCAAATTACAATCTTTGCCTAAATAGGTTTCTCATCTAAACTGAGTTTTCAGAGTCTTCAATCCCTTGCCTGGAAGATCAAATGATATGATATCAAGAACTCTGGCCCTTTAACCCCCAAGTGATGGATATCAAAATGGCTTTCTGTTTCTGCCAAAATTCACTGATCTTGTTATAAGAAGCAGAATGTCTTCCAGCAGTAATTCCTTTTCTTTTGATTTTCCACCCCTCTGCTTTTATTTTTGAATGGAAATTGAGTTTTCATTGTTAATTTTCATTGCTTAATTTACGCTGGAAATAGTTAAATAGTTGTGTTCCCTTGTGTCTGGGAGACAACCAGTTTCTCCCTGTGTTTGGTCACAGAGTTCAAAGCATAATATCAGTGAGTATCCATAACATCTCATATAGCCTTAATATGTGCATTTCATGGTGATATCACAGGTTTTCATAAGACTGTACTTGATATACTTGAATAATACTGTAATATTGTATACAATCAGTTAATTCAATTGCATATCATTTGAGGTTCAGGCCTCCTATCTTTATAAACCAGTAGATGTTTGAAATGTATTCTTTAAAAAAATAAGTGCAGATCAACCTTATTGTTCCTGGTTTTCTCCTGGAACAGAGCCATTTAGCAGCTGTAAAGTTCCCAGGCCACATGGGAATTGTATACCTTGCAGCAAAAAATACTGGAAAGGGAGGGTGTCTATAACTGCACTCCATCCTTTGTATGGAGAGACACTAAAGAGGAAACAGGATCTGACTGCAGGATCCTTCACTAAGAAAGACAGGGGAAGATCAGCTGGGGATAGAAGACCTTCAGGGCGCCAAACAATAGCTCGTGAGCTGCATGTAGCTCTCTTAGGCTGCGTCTACACTGGTAAATTAAGTCGACTTAAGCTGCTTAAGTCGACTTAATTTACCCTGCGTCTGCACTACACTTTGCTTAAGTCGACTTAAGCAGCTTGCTTAAGTCAACTTAAGGAAAATAAAGTCGACTTTATTAAACCTCCTTTCCACTAGACCTAAGGCTTAAGTCGACTCCCTAGAGTTGACTTAAGCCAGTGTAGATGTGGGGTAGCCCTAAGTCGACTTAGGGCTACCCCAGGGCTACACCAATGCCCTCCCTGCTGGGGGGGCACAGGGGGAGCCTGGCATGCCCCCCCACAGGGCAGGGCAGAGCCCTGCCCACCCTGCCCCTATGCCCTGCCAGGGGCCCTGTCCCCATTTGCCCCATTGTACCTACGTGCAATGGGGCAAAGGCTGACCCCGCTGGCATTGGGCAAGGGGTGCCCCCTCTACCCCCGTGGACCTGCCTAGGTCCCCCTAACCCCACAAAGTCAACCTAGAGCATCCAGTGTGGAAGCTCTAGGTCGACTTTGTAAGTTCCCCTTTAAGTCGACTTTAATTTTCAGTGTAGACACACTAAGTCAACTTAAATACACAAGTGTAGACATAGCCTTAGAGTTGAAGTACAGCTCATGGAATCCCCTCTCCCCTCCTCATACTCTGCCTACCAGAGTGGGATGGAGAGCTAGAGCTTCTGCCCTGCGGCAAGGTGGCGGGGCTAGAGGATTCTGCCTAGCCAGGAAGAGGGTTTGTGGGGGATAAGTAAGTTTGGCCACCTCCAGACTAGAAGAAACCTGTGAAGAACTGTGACTCTGGTTCTCTCTACTGAGAAGGAGAATAGGAAAGGCAAGACCTCTGGGTTTCTCCAGACAAAAGGTAAGAGCAGAACAGGAAAGGTATGGAAGCCTGGGTAGGGTGAAATTTGAATTCAGGTAATGAAGATTTTGGGTACAGAGCCCATGTAGACACAGAATTGAGGGTCAGTCACATGAAGTATCTGTAGAGGAGTGGCTTTAATTAGAGAGCCTGGTATAATCCTGAGGGATTAGCAAAGGACAGAGTAAACAACCCTCAGAGAAGAATCAGCAAGCAATGTTGAGGGCTGGACCTGATGTTGCTTTATTATTCTGGGTCCAAGGCTAGAATTCTTGGGAGAGAAAGAGTGGGAGCCCTTTGGCTCCAAGATACAACTGAGTGTAATACTATTAGATGCTGGAGGGGCAGCATTAGTTTTTGCTGAAGAGCTAAATCCACTCACCTACAGGGGAAACAAGTTGCAACCACAATACAACAATGGGAAGGTAAATCAAGAAACTGCATCAGTTCAAATATTTTTTTTTAAAGTAGCATTTTAGCTTCCTCTTTACTGCAAAGCTGCCCTCATCCTATCTTTATCTCTATGTTCCCTTGCTAACTATTCTAAAATGGAAATCCTTTCTCAATGCAGCTAATATGTGAAATAATCAGCTGCTGTAAGTATGGTACAAGATAGAAATCTGGGATTTTATTCAGCCCTATTACTTATGTTCCTTTGGGATTCCTGAGACATCTTATTAGATATCCTGGTTGTAAACTCAGTGATGCCTTCAGTGGTTGTTTCCTTTTTAAAAATGGTCTTAAAATGTAATAATGCCAAGCTATATTAAGGGTATTTTTACATTGTAGAACTAAATGTAATTCAAGATGAATAATGACAAGTGCAAAGTATTTCATCTACAAAGAAAAAGAAATCAAATGCACAAATACAAAATGGGAAATAACTACCTGGTTGGTAATATTGTTGAAAAAGATCTGAGGATTATAGTAGACCACAAACTGAATATGAGTCATCATTGTGATGTAGTTGCAAACAAACAAAACCCTAATATGATTCTGGGTGTGTATTAACAGGAGTATTGTATGTAAGCCTCAAGGGGTAATTGTTCTGTTCTACTCAGTACTGGTGAGACCCCTGCTGGAGTGTTGTGTCCAGTTCTGGGTGCCATGATTCAGGAAAGATGTGGACAAATTGGAAAGAGACCAGAGGAGAGCAATAAAAATAATAAAAGGTTTAGAAAATGTGACCTGTGAGGAAAGGTTAAAAAAACTAAGCATGTTCAGCTTTGAGAAAAGAAGACTGAGGGGGAAAACCTCATATGTTATGGGCTGTTATAAAGAAGTTGATGATACTTCGTTGTCCATGTCCACTGAAGGTAGGACAAGAAGCAATGGTCTTAATCTGCAGCAGGGGAGCTTTAGGTTAGACATTAGGAAAAACTTTCTAACTAGTAGGGTAGTTAAGCTCTGGAATAGACTTCCAAGGGTGGTCATGGAGTGCCCATCATTGGAAGCTTCTGAAAACAAGTTGGACAAACACTTGTCAGGAATGATCTAGGTTTACTTGGTCCTGCTACAAAACAGGGGATCTGAACTTGATGACTTCTCAGAACCCCTTTCAGCCCTCCATTTCTATGATTCTGAGCTGTTAGTGGCTGTTTGGAAAACAGATAAAGTACTGATTCTGTCAGAAACAAGTTATTTATTCGCAACACTGATGTACTTGATGCTTGCCCATGAGTGAGACAAGAATGGAATACAGAGCATTACAGAAAAATCTGAAGCACTCAGGATATTGTTAATTGGGGATGATAAATGAACCAGCTTTGTTTTCTGTTGCTGTCTACCTTTGCGGTTTGTACTTTTTTTGCCTTTCGTTGCACAATACATGATACCAAAAGATAGTTTGTAGTGGCTGTAGAGACTGGTAGTTGTTATATTTAAAGTAATACTGTGAATGTCTTCCATTCTTTGTAACAAGTATGAAATTTTAAACTACGTTATATGAATGTACATGATATAGGGAAGAAAGTTGCTTTGCCTTACTGCTGGTTCTTAACCTGTTTTGGAAATTGCATACTTCCTAGGTAGCTCTTATCTGTCCTGTTCTTATCTTCCATAATGCACATCTCTGCACTTGGGACCAGGAGTCAGGCAGGTGGGGGTTGGGTGGGAGCTGGAGTGGGAGAGGCAGAATAGGAAAAATAGTTTGTAATCATATAATTAAAGATTTTCATAATACTTATGTACAAGGGAGCAGTTAACCATAGTGCTGGCATTTCCTAACTTTTGAATGCTTGACTTTGCAATCTTAATAATGCTCTTTTAATGTACGGTAGTTTTAAATGTCATTTTGTAACTTTTTAATATGAAAATTGAAAATAAAAATTTTATCAAAATCATATTGACCCCACACAAGGCATCATTACCTTCCACTGCCTATAATTTACTAATAATTAATAAAATTAATACAACAAACATCTGTTTTATTAAAATAAATAGCACAATAATTAAAAATTAATAGTAAGCAACCTAAGTGTCTACATTTTGCTACTTCCTGTACAACATCTCCCATATCTGTCCATTTCCTCTCTGTCCACAAAACTAAATCTCTTTCCCAGGTCCTTATTATCATCTGTCCCAGCTAACATAAATTCTTCCTCTCTGATCTTGACAAATCCCATCTAGCACTATTTAAATGTGTTCAAAATGTGGCTGCAAAAATCATCATCTTGGCTCATTGCTTTGACCATATCATCCCCCTCTTTGCCTTCCTCTGCTGGTTCTACTTTCTCTATTACATTAAAAATAAACTGTCTTTATTTATTTATAAATATTTTATAGCCTACTTCACTCACCTGATCTATCTGCTCTACTGGTAATATTCATATGTCTTTGATTGTTCATGTGTCAAATTTTCAGCCAAGCAATATCATACATTTTTCCTTGCCACTTCTTACGTGTGGAAGGAGTTCTTTGTTTAAAAAAAAAAAGTCAACAAGGTCATTATATGGTCTTCCATTAAGTCTCTTCTTAAAAGCTATGTATGTCGTACAACACATCTTAAAGTAGCTAAGCAGCTGTGGTGTGTGACTACTGTGACTGCTATTTATTCCACTGTTCCTCGATGTCTCACTGTTCCCTGGTGCTACCCCACTCTGTTTGTCATATCAACCAATCATCTCTCATCTTAAACTTGATGGTAACTCCTTTGGACAGGCAATGTCTTTTTGTTGTATGTTCATACAGCACCTAGGATAATGGGACCTTGACCTCTAGACATTGTGGCAATACAAATAACAATGAAAATGTATTTCAATACATTTCAGCTGATGCCCAAAATACAATATGATATATTCTTTTTAAAAAATCAATTAATTTTTAAAAGTCCAAATATTACAATATTCGGAAATGAACAATTAAATAGATCCATTGTTCCATGATGTCCTACTACCCTTTGTCACTTGCTGTAACCCCAGATGCTCTACAATGTCCCCCCAAATCACCCTTGAATCTAATTCTTACATATTTATAAGAAGATTGGGACAACAAAGAGGTTTTCCAAAATTCCCAGATTCACTAAACATATGGAAGAATTTTAAAAATGCAACAAACCTATAACTGTTGTCTTTATAGTCTCACTCACTGCCAGAAGTGTTTAACAAAATGAAATCTTCTACTGAAAAATAAGAGATTTCCAAAATGATGATTCTATTTTTATTTAAACATGCATTTGATGAAAGGGTTGGGTTTTTTTAATCAAAATGAACTTTCTTCTTTTCATCAAAATTAATTTTTCTTCTGCAAACTACCTAATCCTCATATTTTTATTGAAATATTTTACTGAAAATAAACAGAAACTTTCTAATTTTGAGTTTCAGATATAAATTCGAGTTCAGCATTTATATGCAAATTTGACTCAGTTGCCTTGGGGTTAAATGGGGACTACGGATTTTTCTCTCATTACAACAGAGGATTTGACCTCACCTTCCTCTTTGTGCTGTTCCCCAGTGTTTGAACCCTAACACCTATTTTGATTTGCTGTTACAGCCTGACCTGATCCTATGTCATACACTCCCCTGCATTTAATTTCCTCCCATTCTGTAAGTTTCCCATCTTCAAAGTGTCTGACAAAGTGGGATTTTCTCCCATGAAAGCTTATACGATAAATAAATCTGTTAGTCTTTAAAAGTGCCACAGGACGCTGTTGTTTTTTTGTATAATAACCTAGTTACTCTTGAGGTTTAATGTTATTTCTCTCTAAATACAAACACAAAATCACTGTACTGCATTATTTTAAGTGTATAAATTACTTTCAAAATGGTGTCTATCAGATTGCTTTAGATTTATAGCATTCTGTATTTTGGATTGTAACATGTAAATCTTTTCTTAGATTCACGCAGCTATACTGTAACTTCTATCATGGCAAGGAAGAGCCATTTACAAAATGGTACTACCACACTATGGGGGCTCAGGGAGATAACATACATTGGACTTAACCGTTGGGTCCAGCCTGTCCAAAATATGTTCCATCTTGAATCTTACAATAGTCTTCCACTTTACGGGACTGCAACATGGTTCAGGTCCAAGGTAAAAACATAATTTGATCCTGTTTATACTTCAACTCTGAAATGTGTTTTAACAGTGCCAGGCACCTTCTTTGCTGACAGAAGCTCCTTCAGCATGATAGGTTTGACAAATATAGATGAGGATATTAGCTACCTGGAAACAGCAGATAAATTTTGAAAATATGAATGAAGTATAATAAAGTGCCAATTATCATATTTTCAGTATTTTAATTCTACTTTTATTTCTGGAGGGATCTACAGTAAAGCTGCTTTAAGAAAGCAATTTAGGAACACATATAGCATTTTAAAATGAGTGATTTACATGTGTTCCATTATTTGGAATACAAAATCAGGAGGAAAAAGAGGAAGGCGAAGTATATCTAACAAAAGCTGATAGTTGTTCTAATGTCTTGTCTCTCCATGCTTTTTCCACTGTGTGTTGGCTTCGTGCTGTGCTCTGCTGTGCTTTATGCACACTCATCCAGTAGCGAGCCTTTGATCCTTGAGCTCACATTCCAAAAACAAATCCCTGCCAGGATAGGCAGTGAACCAGTGACATCTGCCAGTTCATCACAGTTTCTCTCCCTTTTTTTAATTGTTCTGACATGCTCAAAATCACTGTGTGCCAAAGCATGTATTGCATAAAGTAATGTTTCCCAGTTCCATATGCCTTGGCATACCTCCATCAAGAAATGAACACCTCTTTCACTACAGCTAGATGGTTCAAACGGACAGGTTTGAACTGAATTTGAAATTGGAACCACTCATGGAAAGGTCAGTGCCTCCAGTTCAGGCGGAAAGCGTTTTCCTCCTTTCTCTTATGATTTGAAAAGTAGTAGTTTATTATATTTTGCAGCATTTTACCCTACAGCATTAATGGCACAAATTCACCCCTTTACTTCACATCAAATGGCTTCTTCTCACTAGTGAATATGTCAATAAATGATTAGATTTGTAAAAACTGAAAAAAAGAATGCCACTTTACCCAAAATAGGCCTTCTTTAGTCCAAATTTCTTAATAATTAATAATAATGTATTTTAAAAATAGAGAATTAGCTTTTTGGCTGAGTATATACAACCAGATTTTAAAATAGGTGGGTTCCATTCTGATGCGGGGAGAGATAAAGATATAAGAAGCCTGACTTGCTTGCTATGCAGCAGCCTCTACATCCATTTTTCTCTTGTCACATTCACATGTTGAGACTGAGTATTCCAGTTGCTTGTGAATATGCAAGTTTATGCACAAATACCTGTATTTCTTCATAACTCTTCCCCAAACCATGGTGAAAGCAAAAGAAAACCAAACAAACAAAAGGATACCTGCATGTTTACAGATAAGTGAGCCAAAGACAACACAGGAACGGGTGGGATGGAAGAATGAAGATGATATAAACATCATACTTGCCAATAAATGTGCCCCTGCTATTTGCCTATCTATTATGCCCTCCCTGTGTTCATTGTCTGTGAACAGTCTAGCAAAGAAATTTCTGGCAGAAAAGTTTACAGAAACAGCAAATATTGCAAAGTATTTGCAGAGAATAAATTTCAGTTTTGTAATTTTGAACGCTCAGAAGCAAAACCTGGATTCCCTACTTTGTGGCTATTTTTCATTACTCTAGTGGTACAAAGATACTGGAAAACTGGAAGAACTTATGCCCAGGGTTTCAGCTTGTGTAGGAAAATCTTTGGTGACATGAACATCAGTGACAACAATATCACTGCCTTCCTTCTCCATCCTGTGATCTTGTGACTAGTTAGGATTTTCCTATGCTGCAGCAATTTATGGGTGCCAGAAGAACCCCTTATTTGACTAGCTGGAGGAAGCTTAGAACACTCCTTAGGTGGAACAGCGAAAGGGATACTTGGGGCAATTTTGTTTCCTCTTAGTCTTCTATCAAGAAAAATGCAGCTGTGCAGCAGGTTCTAGCCCCAACTCCACCTATGCAATCAGCTTTGTAGTGCAGTTCAGATATTGAATTTGTGAGCTATCTGCAACCCAAGAATTATTTGCAGTGATGATTCAGCAAAGAGTCTCAGAGAACAAAATAAAGAGAACAGTGAACCAACTCTGGATGATTCAGTTGAAGAGTCAAAACATGTCAAATTATTCACTATCAATAATTCATTCTGTTCTTTAAACAGTTTAATGATTTCATCCTAAACTACAACATTAGAAAAGTTTAATTTCCAAAAAAAAGCTTCTAGCCTGAGACCTTATAAACCATGTTTCAGCTAGGAGTGACTTTCAACAGCTGAGTTATAAATCCCTGTAAATAGGGGATTTAAAAAGGAAATTCGGATAGAGTCTTATCTATATGCAGCATGAGCAGTTTCCATGGCAAGATAATGTTTTCCTTTTTCACTCCTTTCCTGCAGTTATCCCTAGTTTTTAATCCATTCTTGGTTACTTTTATTAACTCTTTCCACTTATCCTAGTCCATGGTTTAGCATTTTTCATGGCAATGACTCTTCATGAGATACATGTATGCAGAAGATATGCAGATACTGTATTCAGAAGAGCACTTAAACAGTCATCCAGCACCTCCCTCTTCCTGGGGATGGCATCTATACTTCCATCCCATCCACCATATATGGCAATAGGAGACTGAGACCCAGGGCCGGCTCAAGGGTTTTTGGCACCTTAGGCGAACTACGACTTTGGCGCCCCGCCCCCCGATGTGTTATAAGAGACTATCTATCTATCTATCTATCTATCTATCTATCTATCTATCTATCTATCTATCTATCTATCTATCTATCTATCTATCTATCTATC
>ML685767.1:30500108-30530562 GCA_007922175.1 Pelusios castaneus
ATCTATCTATCTATCTATCTATCTATCTATCTATCTATCTATCTATCGAGGAAAATAACAGGCAATTACCTCGTTCACCTCTATGGCTGGATGGCCCTGCTGAGACCCAAAATCAGGAGAGGGACTGAGAATGCTCAGTAATCTAATTCATTATATTAGAGGGAGAAACAGGCAGCTGTGGGGATATTAAAGGGACAGTTATTCTTTTAAAAAATCTTTTGAGCTGACAGCTCCAAGGGTCTAGGGGGGTTGAAGATCCATTTCAAGGAATAGCAGATAAAGTGTTGGGAAGAAGAGTCACTCAAGTCTCCTGTTTCTCAATTTTTGGGAACAATTAAGTTGTTTGTTTGAGGTGAAAGAATTCAGTTGCTTTTTTCTTTCACCTTGCCAGAACTATAAAATGAGTTCTGCAGCCTGAAGACCCCAATATGGGAGTAGAGAGAGGATCAACATACACATAAGGCAAGTTGAGGTGGAACAGCTCATTTATATCCATTTCCTACATCAATTTAAGTAGCTCTGAATATCCCAGGCACAGGATGGTTGCAACTGCCTTCCTGCCCAATACTACTTATTCACTGATGCAATCTTCCTCCGAATCATACAGCCAGATTATATGGATCTCTGATTACATGCATCATTCAACCATGTACACGGAGGTCAGGGCTTTGCCCATTCTTTGTATGCTCTATCAGAGGTAGGAACAAAAATATACATAAAATACAACAACTAAAGATACAGCTATAAAAATCACATGCATGAAAAAATCTCAAATTTTTTGGACAAAATATTCCATTATGATTAGCCAATGCAGGTATTTTACTCGCGGCATCCACAGCAGAGCTGGGATGAGGACATGTGGGGTCTTTTTAGCAGAACTACCTTAGCTGAGATTTAAGTTTTGCAGACCCATATAAGGGTGATCTGGATCCAGGATTTCTTTTCATTGAACTATTTAAGGCTGGGAAGTAGGTAAAAGGATCCAGCTTTGGCCCATGTTTTGCCATGTTTATATATATAGTAAGAAGCTGTCTTCAGATCTGCCAGTAGCACAATAACTTGTCTTGATTGAGTTAGGCTATATTTATTTTCAATCTCACTTCACGGCAGGAACATCTCAATGGATTCTGGCAGAAACCTATGCCCTGTGAGTGCTACCTTTTTTTTTTTCTCTCTCCCTTCTTCTCTAGCTCAAAGGAAAATCAAGCTGCAGCTCGTGTTTGCATGCTACTCTTTAGGTTAATTGCAGATTTTACGGGTCTTCCGTCTCACAACCATGATAAAAGAAGTTGAAGGTGGCATCTCTCACAGAAGATGGTATGCTATGGTTCTCTGACCACTTGAGATCATTCAAGAGCCTGTATTATTTTTTGCAATGTCTTGGTTAAATTCTAATTTGGGTAATTAAGTCTGCATAAATCCCTTCCATAGAGTTGCAGTTTGGTATAGTACTCTTCCTTACTTCCTGCCCTAAACTATTGTGTGTTTTTTGCTGTCTGCTGCTAGCCAGCTAATCTGCTTTATTCCTGTGTTGGGAAAAGTGCTTGCTTCATATACTGTAATTTGTAAAACACTTTGGAATCTTTTAGGATGAAAAGGAATGTAACAATGTATAATACTGTATTATAATCATTATTTTGTGGCCTGAGCCAGTAGGCCTCTCACAGACTACACTGAATGCACTCTTCAAAAACACTTGTCAGTATTTCACCAATAGCCAGTTAAGTGTGATCACCTAAGCAGGTTTTATTAAATTAAGGTGCTGCTTTCTGGTTGTCAGACACTGAAAAGTTTATCTAATCTTTTCATTTCTCAGAATTAGAATGGTTAAATAATCTGAAAGATTATTTCACAATCCTGAGTGTTTTAAAAAAACAGCACCTGTCAATTATTATTGCATGCCTAATAAACCACAGTAACTAGAATCCATTTAATAAATGTTTAAAGTGCATTTGTGCTCCTTCTCAGGCATTCTCCTCTTCTCCCTCATATTCTGAAGTCCTTTATTTATGAGTAGGTGGATATAGTTGGTTTATTTCAGGAGTACGGTACTTAGTTGCAGCCACATTTCAAATCACTTAGAGAAATGCCTGTTGAGAGAGAGATGAAATTTGCAAAAAGATTGCAAGACCTTGTCACAACCTGATATCAGGTGGTAACAAACCCCATAGCTGAGGGCACTCTCCATAGGACACCTTGGTGCTGGACAATTGAAGTTGGGATGTTTTTATCTCACTGTTCCTTTGAAAACCATCTACTGGTGAGAAGAGAAAAAGAAAAAATACGGTAATCTATGAGAGAACTCAGTACTAGTTTATTTATGGATTTGAAAAGAAAGGTCAGGGTTTTGGAACTGCACCTTGGATTGAAGTGGAAGCCACTCCAGATAATTTGATTATTGCCATTCTATGCTATTATCAGTTCACTCTGTTTATCAGACAGGGCTGCTGTGTGTGGATCTCTGTAGTCTGTGAGAAGCCTACTGGGCAAAAGTTTAGCATGTTACAGTAATCCAGCCTCAGGGTGACACAAACACCAATCACTGTAATTAGATCCATTTTCAAGAGGCAGAGGAACAGTTTCTTGACCAGCCTAAGGCCTTTGACCATTGTTGTTGTTTGAGAATCAAAGAGTAATGTGTCAATAGGTGTGTCTACATCTAGAAACGTGTCTTTCAGCCTGGAAGATGGATATGTGCTAGCTCTGCTCTGCTCTGCTAGAGGTAACACTCTAAAAATAGCAGTGTGGATGCTGAGGCATGGGTGATGTCACAGGCTAGTCACCTGAGCATAGACCCAGTGACCAGGCAGGCTCCTACTCATATGGATAGCACATGCCACCAATGCTGCAAAATCTATGCTGTTGTTTGTAATGCAATAGCTCAAGCACAGTTAATGTGCTACCTGGACTGAGGCATGCTCACAGCTGCAGCATAGACATACCCAAGGGACCCTGAGGTTTCAAATCAATATAGCAAATGTCCCAAATATAGGAAGAGATTACATTTCCTACTAGGTATCATTTAAGGGTACACAGATGCTGTACTGGTTACTTAATCCAATTATAATTATTGTCATCAAAAGTTTAGAAAGAAAACAGTAAGACTGCAGCATTTTATGACATGCATTTTACCAAAGAAAAATCATTTCACAGGTCTACTTTTTGGCTGAGGTTTGCCACCTAGTTCTGCCATGTGGCCCAATTGAAAAGGAGCTATGTGACAAACTTTTCACTTCAATTGTATGCATGCCACATGCCATAATATTCTATTACGCCCTTTGAGACAATGCTCTGAAATAAGCACTCACTATTTGTTCTGGTCCATCACACATGGTTTTTATGATTCGCGTGAACAGAACCTTTCTCATTTTAGTTTGTCCCTAATGACTGACTGTTTCCAAGTAGAGGTCTAATTATTGTTCTGATGGAAGTCAGATGTCATTCATGTTGCAAGTTGCTTATTGCGGTCTTGGATATCTGTGAGTGCTGGTCTGAAGTATGTGGACACATTTTCCCTTTTAGCATAACACACATAGGACATAGAAGATACATAGCACAAGCTTGAAAAACTTATCT
Source organism: Pelusios castaneus (assembly GCA_007922175.1). Taxonomy (NCBI): domain Eukaryota; kingdom Metazoa; phylum Chordata; order Testudines; family Pelomedusidae; genus Pelusios; species Pelusios castaneus. Next base: position 30,503,685 of record ML685767.1, read on the forward strand.
TTTAATAGATTCATTAAATGATTGTTCAAGAACTACATGAATGTGTCACCTATAGGTCTTTAATCTGAGAGATTTAAATTCAATGATATACCTAGGAAAACATCTGGCCAGCCAACTCCCATAAGATAAGAGTGTGGGAAGTGAGTTGTTTACTCCAAAGAGCAGAATACTGTGTGCTTCTGAAATGGACTTCAGATGAGCCAAAACAAATTGCATGTCTGCTTCTCATTGCTAGAAGAACACTGTTGCTGTCAAATCATACTTTCTGCTGGAGCTCCACTTTCAGGATCACAGATGATGCATGGATTTGGAGTTAAGCATGTTGGGCCAAATACTCTGGGTATTACTGAGAACTTCCGCCCACAAAAAACCTTATATCGGGCACTTTTCTTAGATTTATTTAGAGCTAACAGTAGTGCATTTCTGAGCAATTATTACAGGGCTAGTTGTAAGGGACTAAAGTACAAATTGTCTTGAGGCAGTAATGTTAATATAAAGTGCTTTCTCTTTATGAAAGTAGATGGGTGATTCAGAGCACGAATACTGGAAAAAGAAACAAAGTTATTAAATACAGAAAGTTGAAAACATAGCACTCTTACAAAGCAGCCTCTTACCATTTTAGTAGTGATTGCTTCACTCAGCAATCTGATAAGATTTGCTCTGGAAAAGTCTGACCCTTTTATGGATAGGATTTCCACATCCCCAAAATCCCTTTCACTAATCTTATGTCAACTTTTTAAAACATAGATGCCTACTATTAATAACCTAAACAAACGTAGTCTAATTTTTAAAGATGCTGAGAATCTGTAATTTGCCCTAATTTAAATGGAAAGTCCTCAGAACTTCTGAACAATTTTATTCATAGTTTAGGATCCTGAGTACTGATTTAGGTGTCTAACTATCAGCATGTGTGATTGAAAAGTTCAAGCTCAGCACCTGATTCCACCAGATTTATCTTTCCACCTAAGACTACATTTCCCAGGATCCTCTTTCACTGAACTTTACCTAGTCAGTTGCAAATGGATTCCTCAAACCAAACTGTTATAAGAGGATTCTTGTCCTAACAAGAAAGAAAGCTATAAGTGAAGGAATCTTCATAAATAGACAAATCTTTCAAATAGGTAGGGATATTCAGTTTTGGAAATAGGGAAGAGTGTTTGATTACATAGTCCCTTTCCTGCCCAAGCTCTCATCATTGGAGAGGACCTTTCATATTCATACGATAAGGGCATCTCTCTCTTTTTTTTTTTAAACAAATGGGTAGAGTGATTCAAACCCCCTAATTCTCTTTAGAAGGTTGGGGCACCAATTAGGTAGAGGAAGAGTGAGCAGAAACACCCCCTAGTTTTCATAACAACAGCTGGAAGTGATATTGTTTGTTCCTCTCCCCCACCTCCATTCTGTGACCTTATCTTTGCTCAACCAATAAGAATGCAGAGGTGTGGCAGAACCAATAGCAGGGCTGGAAGCCTCTGCTACACTTTTTCAGTCTTGAAACAAACATGGTGGGAGGGAGGAAAGAAGCTCCAGAGCTCTGCTGTTAGGTCTGATGATGCTGCAGATTTCATCATGATACGGCCAATGCCTTCATACGTTGACATGTTATAAAGGCAGAGAGAGCTCCTTGTGACACTGGTAGCCACAGGGATGCTCAAGTGGGGGAGGGGCTGCTGTGCCAGGCACATTCAGGGGATAATTATCCTCACAAACAACCCAGTTTGGGAAATTTCAGGTTGCAAGAGCAGCACTAAAGAATGACCATCTGTAATCTTTCCCTGATGTGAAGAAATAAGTAAGTGCTGTCACTCCACAAATACTGTTTAAATTACACTTCAGACTTTCCCATTTATTTTCCAACTCGCTAATTTTTGGGAGAAGGGCAGTCCCCCAGTGTGGCTATCTATTCTACTTTTAATCCCACTTGCGTGTGCGAGTCTTTCCTTTGCCTACAATGAGCTTTGGGTCAGGTTACTGGGTAGATCCGTATAGTCTGTTACATACAAATGCTGTGAATGCCGCCTTCTTACTAAATCTCCCCAGGGTTGCTCTTTTCTAGGCCCTTTTTTCCCAGAATACCTTTTGAGGAGCTGCTGATGCTTATATGTGCAGATACAACCAACTGCAACTCACAAACAGCCATTTTGTAGCTGTATGTCCTTCTCTTCCAACTGGTAAGTAATCTTAACTCCCTTTGTACTCAGTGACTTTCATTGAAGCGATGTTTACTCTCTCAAATCGTTACAGCAGCACACTAGAAACTGCCTTCCAACTTAATCCTTTGTATTTATTGTAACTATTTGTATAAAATCTTCAGTGCACATAAACCCAAACCAGTCTGAACAATTTGCAAGATTTGCCACAATTTATTCATTATAGATCCATGCTGCTAATGTCCCTCATTTAATTACACTGATAGTGATTTTTTTAAAGAGAGTTGTTTTTTTTTAAGCTTGGCATCTCAGCTATCTTTTGAGCCATCATTAATTTACTAATTTCATCCCCTTCTTCGTTTGTTAAATGAACATATCTTCTCTGTAATAGTACTTTCCCTTTTGACAAACTTTTAAATCTTCATCTTAACCCCGTAGTTCATATGTTAATGGGAAAGTTGACATAATCTGAAAACATCTTTCATGACGTATCAGAAAGATCTCTAAAAATACCACACCCAAGAATAATCTAGAGATCATGGAGTCACCATGATGGCCCTGTATTTGTTAGAAACCACGTTAGCCATGGGGTGCTGCACACACCCAGCATCCTTAGTTCTAGCACCTCCAAATTATATATTTTTTTTTAAATTATAAAACCTTAAACTACAAAAAAGATTCCAAACTAAAATGTTATGTATCTGACTGAAAATAGTTCTTAAACCAAGATTCCTGTGCAGTGTTTGAAACTTAAACACTGGAACACTCAGTAGGACACTGAAAGTGAAATGAATTAAAAGTAGCAGAGCTGACCTTTTTTTTTTCATTGTCAACACTTTAGAGAAATGTAGCCAGTAAAGCATATAAGTAGTTACCAACTACATTACAGTTTTTAAGATTCTTTCATATGTAGTGGCATAAATCAGTGTTGTCATAATGATCAGCCTTTTCAGATATGGGATTGGGACTAGTTTGCTGTATTATCTCCTGACTGTTCTAAATTTAAAAGATAAATTTATAAGATGACTTTAATTGGTACATGTTATATATATTTTTTATTTATACAAGAATTAGGTACAGTGCTTTTGTCAGCTGTTTTCTAAATTACTACCTGCAAAAAAAAATCAGTTTTCAGATGCCTAACTATTCCCTAGAATCATGATTAAAGTTATCACTTTACCCCCAAATCTGAAATGATGCCTCTTCTAGAAGGGAACATCATCTCATGTTGGGTTAGACTGGATCTGGATCTAATAGCTTTGTGCAGGGAAAGCAGGGGTGAACAAGGCATCGGCCCATCCCTCATGTAGTCATGTTGGATATGCCTGGAGCATGGCTCTGGCCATGCAGAGAGAGTAGTGTCTGCATGAATGATATTCCCCTGCAAGGAAGTAGGGGAGAGGGTCTGTGTCTTCCTTTATGTCCTAAGGAGTAGAGCTTGCCTGTTTTGTTTTTTTTTAAGCGGGGGAGGGGGTAACAGTGGTTAGCAGACCACTCCCCCTGCTTAAAAGTTGGTGGCTGTAAAGGATTTGTGACTGTGAGTGTTGCTGAAGCATAATGCGTCCCAGGGAAATTCCTCAGCACAATACACTGCATGGAACTTGGAGGAAAAAGCGCAGGTTGAAGGATACTTAATTCTAGGGTGTCAGTCCATGTGCAGCTGCAGCCTCTCTGTAAATAGTTCTCTTAATAAAGAGCCCATTTAGTTTTACAAATAAGAAGATCCTTCATGCTATTACTGAGCACATGGTATACCACACACCTGGTGTGATGCAGTTTATGCTTACTTTTTCAGTGCTGTGATTGAAGGCACAATCTAGCATTGGGATGATGATGTAAAGCATGATGCTTATGTTGAGGGAAATAATTCCCTTGAAATACACTGCCGGGCATGTCTTTTTGCCAGTAAAAAAAACGAGAAATTCATAAAAAGAATGCATGAAGAAGTCAGACCCAGTCATTTATCATTTATTTACAGAACTAAGATAAGTGATTGCCAGTCAGCAGGTTCTGGGTTTTTTTTCCTAATGTTCTTAAATATTTTTTTCCTAAAAAATATCCTTCAGTCTTCTAAATCTCTTTTTAATATTCTACTTTTACATAGACCAAATGCTTATATTCCCCATGGTTTAGCAATTATTTTTTGGAATGCCATTTATTCCACCTTCCAGTTTTTAAGAAGAAAACTTCCATTTGGGTTCTACTAGATTCTGCAAAAGACCCTGTAATACTGTTGTTTATTAGAACACTGCTTCATCTTTTTATTGATTATAGCACTTCTTTGCTTTAGAACTAAAAGTATCCACTCTCAAGGACAAGCTTGAAATTAAGGCAAAGTTAATGAGAAGCAGAACTACGTGTTTTCTGTTTTAATGTAGTGTTGCCTTTTCAAATCACTTATTAGATATTTCCCAAATATATTTTAACTGTTATAATGAAGCTGTGATTTTTGTCTCTACGTGTTTAGCACAACGTTTTAGTTTTCCGTATATGTAGTATGGCCAGTTCATAAGACATTTTGGAATTGTATGGAAATATAAGACAGATATTAGTACATCATTTCATTTTTTGTACATACATTTATGTGTGTAAGAATTATAACCTACATTTACGAAACTGACTGATTTTTGTACCTGAATTTTGAGTGTCTATCATGGGAGGCTGGCTATCTGAGGCAGGCAGGACTTAGCCTTGCCCATGACTTTGCAGTTATCCCTCAGCCTCACTGATGAGCTGGCAGCGCAAGGGCTAGTGATCCCATTTGAGTGCAATGGGGCTTAATTAGAAAGATTGATCCCAGCTATGGTGGTGAAGCAGGGAAAGCAGTGCTTCAGTTCAGCTGGGAACTCAGGCCCTGGAAGGGGGCCAAAGGGAGTAATTCTCTAGGAAGAGTCTGAGGAAGTCAGACTGAGTCACTCACATGGAGAATGGTAGGCTCTAGGTGAGCCCTGAGCTAGGGCCTGCAACAGGAGAAAAGATTTAGAGGGAGCAGAGTAGGCTGCTTTGGGAGAGAAAGGGTTTACCCTGAGATGAGACCTAACAGGAGCGACATGATCCCCAAAGGTAAACTGCTGGAGTCCCTGGTGAAGGAAAGTAGTAAGGGAATGTGGCTGGTGAACATGCAAAATAGATGAAGCTCTGCAGAGGCCAGGAGAAAGGGTCAAAGAGCAGAGGACTTCAATGGAGTCTCAGGAGAAGGACTATTAGTTTGGCATTTGATTTGGACTTTAAGTTGGATCTTCAGTTACCCCAGAAGGGGAGTGAACTGTTACGTGATTTGATTGGAGGGCTGAGCCACATCAAACAGAGAGTGGGAACTGGGAGAAGATGCTGGCTGAGACTGCCTCTTCCAACCTCCCTTTCATGGCCACTTATATGGACCAGCAATGGACAAAGTTGCTGAAGCACTGCATCCAGGCACAAGAGAGTATCTTAGAGATGAGGACACACCATTACATTGTTCCACGTGCTGTTCTTCAATAGGATGTGATTTTCAGAGAATGAGTGCTTAGTACTTTCTAAAAATCAGGCCCCTTTCAGATGTCTTAGTTTGGACACTCAGAATCGCTAATCACGCTTGAAAATGTATATATAAAGTGCACACAGAGACAAGTTAGGCTTTACCTGAACTACTGAAAATTCTGAGTCAGAGAAAATAGTGCTTGGATAATGGATTCTGTTCTCTTGGGTATTTGTCAGTTAGAGGATTCTAAATGTAAATACCTACTTTTCATCAGTATAAAATACCACAGAGAAAATACTTGGGCCAAAATTCTCTGAAGTAGTCCTCTATGTTGAGTTGAGAATCCAAAAAGCTCAGCAACCAAAACCAACATCTGCTTTTGAGAATTTTGGCCTCAGTGTTTGCTGAGTCTGTACATGGAGCCAGATTAAAAAGAACTGGCTCAGGGAAGTATGAATTTGTCTGCTGTCTCTTGGGATTTCCACTGCTGGGGCAGTTTTAATTCCTGAGATCAGGATGCACTGAATCAGTGGACTTCTAGATGTCTTGGAGCTTTCTTTCTGACCATCACTGTCTCTTTTTTTGTTTGCTGACCTTCGATGGCTTCCTCTGTGCTGCCACAGCTGCATCTCTGGTGTAAATTAATGAATGGGAACCCCTAAACCCCAGTTGTTATAGTAACTTTCTTTTTACTACAGTTCCTTTGACTCTCTTTAATAACCTTTTGTATGCATTATATAAAATAGCATCTGATTTCTATTATGCATGAATGATTGGGCAAGAGATCAACAACACTCAAAGACATTAAAGGAATCAAGCTTAATAAGTGTAACTTGGCTGATATCAATGACTTGGTTCAAGAGGTCAGGCCCTCTGGTGTATAGAGAGATAGCCCTTTTAATAAATGAGCACATTGGCACACATTAGATGGGAACAGGATTCAATAGAGTATGAGAACATTTGCTGGCATAGTGTGTATCTTGATGATCCAAACTGACCAAGTACTACCATTTGGAAAGACTAAATTAATCCATTATTATGATAGCATAAAATGTTCCTGAACAGGAGGAGCAGTAGTATGTACTGTTCAAAAACACATAGGAAGACTAAATTTCTTTTCAAATTTAAACTAGAAATATGTCACACATTTTTAACAGTGAGAGTGATTAACTCTTGGAAAAACTCCTAAGGGGCTTCTGCATCTCTTATCTTCATATCCCGACTGGAAGCCTTTCTGGGAGATATTCTTTAGTCAAACACAAATTATTGGACTTGAGTCAGAGTTAACTGGGTGAAATTCCATGGCCTGTGATATAAAGAAGGTCAGACTATATGATCTAATGGTCCCTTGTGACCTTAAATGTTATGAATTTATGATTAAAGTCTTCAATGGATTTTGACGCAAACCCCAAATGAGTGTAATAAACAATAGGAGGGCAAGTGAATGTAACAGCAAAAAGATCTCATGGTTACATAGCCCTGAAATATGCACCATCTTAACTTTTTTTTTAAAAAAAATCTCCAGTCAATTGTCTGTATTCCCTTAACACTTGCCACCTTCCACTCCCTGGCACCTGAAGAAAAAAGTGACGTTGGGCTTGCAGCCTACTATTTTATATTCTTCCTTTTTTTAAAAATGTTTTTCCTTTGCTAATAGCCTAGCCCTAAGGCTCTCTCTATTCAGGATTGGTAGGCTCATTTTGCTTTGTTTCCTTAATGTAAAGTATCACTTCTTCAGAGTGTGGGTACCAATCTTCTACATCCTTTTCCTCCCCCATCTCCCATGGTATCTGTCATGGTAAAGGTAACCAATGGCTTCTCTTGTTCTCTGTCCTGAATTGCTTTTTAGTAGTGCTGGACAGGAAATAAATTTTCCATCCTATGGGAATTGTCAATGTTGAATTTTTGCCATTTCAACTCAGGATGGAAAATTACAGCCTCAAAAATTGTCATGAAATAACAAACAAGCAGAAAAAAATGGTTCCAGTTAGTTGAACTACCTTTTTTGATATTTTGTAAATGTTTAATTTCTATTTTGACCTATTAATCTTTTTGAAGCATAAATAATTTCAAATGAAAACTCAATTTGAACTGAAAAATGAAACTTCATTTTGAAAATGGGACTTGTTGAAAAAACTCTTTCAACCTCCTTTGAGTTAGGAAATCCATTGAAACTGACTTTCTCACAAACAATTTTGGTTTTGATGAATGCATTTTTTGGGGGGGAAAAAAAAAGTTTTGCCAAAAAATTCCTGACCACATCTACCCTGGAGGTGGCAGATGCAAAAGGGCAGGAAGTTCATTGACTATTTATGCAGTGCACGTTTTTGTATCCATGTCATCTGAGAATGTGAAGGTGCTGCTAGCAGCTGCCCATTACCTTACTTAGTTAATCATCTTCTTCACCCTCCTTTTTGCAATAGTGACCCTATAGTGACTCTTACAACACCATAACCCTGCTCACAGATTCTGGAAGTGCTGACATCACTGAGACTCCTGAGTTTGTAAATGTGTCTCCCCTTTTATTTACAGGAGACAGGTGTCCCCAAGTCCTTGCTCTATGGGAGGGATGGGTCAAATAGTTCTTCTGATGCTGTTGAGGCTGTGTGCCCTTGAACTTTGGCTCAGTTGGAACTAAGGGGAGTCTGCCTCCTATCTTGTGCTCGGGTGCTGCTTTCTGCAACATTTGGGGGTCCTCTCAAAAGATAATTCCTTGGAGGGATCCAGCCCATAAGACACTGTAGGGAGATGGACATGCTGGGGCCATGTACCCCTTAATGACTTCATTCCATCATAGAGGGAAAGTAAGAAGTGGGAATTTTGGCTTGCTGCCTGCTGCTTATGGCATTGGCTGATGCTGCTGAATCTGGTTATAAAGGGTGCTGGGCTTTCTTAAAGATACTCTCCGCAGCATTTTTACCAGATTCAGAAATGAAAGAGAGCTCGTCTTGGCCTGCTCACATCACCAGTAATAGACAAGTGACAATGCTGGCCACAGTTATGATAAAGCAGCAGAGCAACCAAGCCAGATCAAGAGATATAATAAAGTGTCTTGCCTGTGTGCTGGTTGCACAGGAATGAAAAATGAGGGAATGGAGAGCTACATGCAATATAGATGTATTTTGTCCATTTCTACACCATGCTCTGCTTCTGTTTGCAAATGGAACCAAGAAAGCACACTTTGGATTGCCTTTGCCACCATAATATATTTGAAATGCTATCCTTCTTGTAGATAAACAAATGAAAATAAAACATTAGCAAATTCAATCCAGTTGACAATGTCTGTCTTATAATACTGGGAGTTCTCCATTTTAACCACCAAATAATTTAGAAATCTTTTGGAAATTGTGAGATGGATGGTATCCTTTCCTTTATTTCTGTTCTGATATTTTTTTCATTTTCCTGTAACTGCTCTTTTCCTGTTGTTTGTATACTTAATTTCCTTTATAGTTTAAAAGTTTTTACAAATATTTGCTTCCTTTGATGTTATACACTTGAGAATTTAATAACCTCAAATTGCTTAATGGTCTCCTATCTTTTTAGAACATCTAACCAGACGTAATTGAATCTATTAGATATATTATGGTCTTGAGACTTTGTATAGACATGTAATACATGTTTGCATTAATTGTCTCTAAGCTTAAGCACCAGTGAGTTGAACTGTTATTTTTTCCACCCAGAGAGCTGAGCTGTTGATGAATGCCAGAGGAAAATAGAGAGATATAGGACTGTCTCATTTCATAATGGTCCTTTACTGGATTCCCACATGCAATCCATTTTCTTTGTGCTGGTCAGGCAGCACAGTGGAACTTGATTTTTTTCAACATAACTGAGAGAATATACCAATGGTGTAAGATAGAGCACCTCTCTAGATCCTCTGACTCACATGAATCCAGATCAAAGAGGCCCTTGGAATCAAGTAGCTGCTTGCCATCACAGAAGAGAAGCTGGCCTTGGTATTTTAGTATAGGGGTATAATATAAAGACTTAGGCTAAGTTGTGAGGTCCTTTATTCGGTGTTTAATTCTGCCATTGAAGTTCATCAGGGCCAAATCAAGGCCCGGGGGGCCAGGGCTGCCCACCCTTGTGGTGCACCCTCCCCCCATTAATGTGACACCCTGCCTAGGGGGACTTGTTCACTCCCCTGTGCTGGGGAACAGGGTCAGGGGCTCTGGGGACCCATCTGGTGCGGCTGGTGGGGAGGGTGGAAGGGGCCACAGCCAGTGCTGCTGCAGGAGGGCATCGGGGAGTAGCCAAAAATGGGGCTGCAGGGGGGAAGACAGTAGAGGGGGCCACGGGCAGGTGCTTCTGTGGGGGAGGAAGGAGGCCAGGGCTGCTCATCTGCTACGGAGAGGCCCCATGGACCAGTGCTGCTGCAGGGAGTGAGGGGGCAGGCCAGAGGCTGCAGTCTGCAGCACTCCTGCCCCCACCCCCAGGCTGGGTGCTCTGGAGCAGACCAGCCAGCCTGGGGGCTGGGCAGGCAGGCTGGGCTGAAAGTGACCAGCAGCAGCCAGCCACTTAGGCCAGGCTGGATTTTTGGGGTGCCATGGGACCCCCCATTAGGCAGGGGCCAGGGGCTGCAGCCCCTACCTTAATCCAGCCCTCCAGGGCATAGTAAATGGTAGTGTAGAGGTGAACTGACTCATGGCAAACACCAGGCATTCTGCTTTGAGTCAACACAGTGATTCCTGGCAACCTTGGATATATAGACACTGCACACTCTTGCCAGAAGCTTTTGTGCAACTTTGTCACCACCCTACTAAGTTCTGTTTAGTATATGTAATTGGGATAGAAACTTGATCTCCTGCTTGTACCTCTGTGCTTCCTCTGGAGCACTCTGCTCTCCATTGAACTAAAGGTGGAATGCCTCTTATGTCTCCTAGACAGCAAAGTCTGCAATTTTTCCTGGCGCACATGTGGACTGCACAAAGGGAGGGGAAAGTTTCCTAGGTGAAAAAAGGTCAGACACTCACATTTATTTCAGGAAGGAGGCAACCCATGCCAGGAGTATTCCTCTGATTATGGATCCAAGAGACATGACTAGTGTTCCAAAGAGCAAACATTCTAAATAAAACATTTCAATTATGTTTCTTAGCACCAGAAAATACAAAGGATGCCCATAGAAAGAAACACATTTTATGACCTCTACCTCAGCTTTATTTTAACCTGAGAAGCAGAGTTTGGATCCAGATCAAAACATTTCCAAAGGTTGGGGATTGGTATCTGTAGTTCAATTCTCTCTCATTCACACACAAAATATGGTCTTCTTATTCAGACAGTTTATGAACAATGGAAAGAACAAATGAGATCTTTCTGGATATATCAATTCTAAGGAAGTCCACCTATCACTTTTAAAACTTTATCAATATTTTGTTGTTGTACTTGCTCAGGATTAGGCAAAAGCCTTCTCATACACTGGTATGAAATCAGAGTCACACGACTCTGGTCTGGTCTAACTGAGTGTAGGATTTGGCTCAATATGTAAAGTTAAGACTTTAGATCTTTTACACTTTGCATTTTGTTACATTACAAAGCTTATTTGAAACCCAAATTCCTCAATCTCTCTTCCTCCACCCATGGCTGGCATGTTATAAATAGTGATCTAAAATCAAATGTTTTTTATAATAACATACATACATGATAGAATTTGACGGATTGCTCCCCATTCTGTGAATTCTTGTGTGTGACTATCTGACTGGCACATCCAGTGCAAATAAGCTAGTCACATGGTGATAGTTTTTCAGCACTGTGCCAGACTGAAAGATTTAGAGCTGTGATCACCATATTTCTCACCATTTAATAAGATTTCTAAGCCTGCTAAACATCTATCACAGTCCAGTTTAATTTAACACTGAACACCCCTGTAATGATAGTGATGCTCAGAAACTACATATTTAAAAATAGATATCTTGATTAACTTTCAACAGACTAGAGGCTGCAGCATATTGAATAGTATAATGAAGCCCTAAAAGAGGACATCTTTACAACTGGAGATTTGGATCAAGATGCTCCTTTATGCCAAAGTGCCTGCTAGATGCTTTGTACTTGCAGTACAGTTTAAGATTAGGGCACTATTTAGATATAAAAAATATTCACACATGACAGTGTAGTCTCACTTCTTAGCTTACAGAAAGGTACCTTAGAATTTATACTGTAAGGCCCTGATTCAGCAAAGTGCAGAAATATGCTTAACTCCTTTGAAATTGGTGGGACTTTAGCTCCTGCTTAAAGTGAAGCAATGCGTAAGTGTTTTTCCCAACTGGTGCCTGCCTGCTGATCTTCTGAATTCTGTAATTTAAAGTATAAAAAGGTACTTTTATTTCCATAGCAATTCATGTACTAAATATTTACATGATGTTGTGAATATGACGCTAAGAAAACATTTTCTGATGGGTGACTGATTCAGATGACAGCTTCAAAACTGCCACCATTATAGATGTCACTCCCATAAAATTTGCAGTCAAATTTTTAAACTTTTGTGTCTAAAATTGGTACTTAATCAGGGGTGTAGCCAGCTCCTGTTTTCTGTCCGGTCCCCCGAGTCCCCAGGGTGGGCTCAGCCAGTCTTGTTTCCAGTCATGTAACTGGACACTTCCTGTGGATGGTCCAGTTGCTAGGCAACTGGAGCGTTGTGAGGGGAAGAGAAAGTGAGAGCCCAGCCCTTGCTGTGTTGAGGCCATAGTGGCTGCCCCGAGCCCAAGCTGCTGCCCCATATTCCAACAGTGCTGCCACTCACAGCCAGGCCACGGCAGAGATGCTCTCACCACTGCCACGTGCTTCAGTGGGCAAAGCTGGGCGGGCCTGCTGGCCAAGTGGGCCTGGGCTCACCCCGTAGCTATGCCCCCAGCTTACTGCCATCTTTAGACATTTTATACAAGTGGCCTGCTTTCAATTGCATGTAAAACCAGTTTCGCATTTTATAAATATCCTGCTTGTTTTATTGTAGCTTAATAAAATTCAATAATTCACTTTATATATACTTTGACAGCTTCAGCCTTTCCCTCCACCTCCCACTTCACTACCCACACAGTGGGCCTGGAGCCAAAGAAATCACAGAAGTTCCTAAAAGTCACAATCTGAGACCTGCGTGATAAATCATATCCTTAGTTATAATTTGCAAAGAGGTGTGAAAGACTATTGCACAAAATAAACAAATACTGTAGAATGTGATCCTCATCGTAAATTGAGAATGTAGTGCTTACAGAATGAGGCTGTTTTTCAAATTATTTATCATCACTTAATACGTAACTTCTTTCTCTTAGACTAGCTGTTGTCGGTGCTGCATTTCCTTCTGCTTACATAGCTTGTAAATTAGTTATTTTACACATCAGCAGAATGCTGTTATTCTAATGTGCCTCTACTTTCTGGTCAGTTTGCAGCCAATACATGGTGTCAGTGATAAACTCATCTGGGAGTCATCAGTGGGAGCTGCTCCTATTTACTTCTGGGTACATGTGCCTATATTTGGCTTATAATGTTATTTAAAAGACTTAAGAAAGAGAATGCTAATGTACTAACAACACAGTTTTGTGACATAAATTTGGGAACAACACTGACTTTCAAAACCACTGGATTCCATTGATAGGAGCTAAGTAGCCAATCTGACAGGATACACTGGGAAACTGAGTGAATGAGAACTTAGCATTTGTTTGGAATTTCAGTGCGAGTTGAGAGAACTGAACACTTCTTAGGACTAGGCTTGATATCAGTGCATCAGGATGAACAGAAATAGACTTTTCCTGTTTAACCTGTAGACATCTTTTTCAACTGGCTTCTGTAAAAGTTATGTACAGAAGCTGACCTTGTTCCCATTGAAGCCAATGAGAGTTTTTCCTTTAATTATAATGGAAGCAGGATTGGACCTCCAGTAAATATGTATAGTGCCATATTTCTGTACATTCTCACTATATTGGACATTTAAATGGATATTCTAATTTTGATTGACATTTTCATTCTTATAGTGATTGGGCATTAGTATACGCATGTTAACATACTCAATTTTAGTCCTCCAGGTTGTCTCTCCCCTGCATAGTTTCATTCACTTCATCACTTCTCCACTCATTCCAGTGTGATGTGGACTTTTAGATTGTAAAGTCAGAGTTTTCTGCTCTGTGCCACTTCTAGTTTCCCATCCCCTGTTAACAATGAGTTTCTTAAACCTTTGTTTCTTTTGCTTTCTGAGGACGAGTTTATTGTTGCCATATGAGGGGGAAAAGAATATAAATAGACAATACAATCTGTACTTCCTTATTATTATTGTATCTGTGCTATCATTTCTCACTCCCTTTGTTGCTGTAAGTGTCAAACAGCACCTCGTTAGTGATTACGCTTTCTGTTCTGTGTTTTAAGTCTGCTACTTATTTCTTGGTGCCTAGTTTTTGCTTTAGGGTTATTTTAATGTATGGTATTGTCATTCCAACTCTCATTTGCAGTGTGAGATGATGCTCTGGGTCCATTTCCAAGACTCTTCTTAGTTCTCTACATTCAAGCAATTCTTTTAAGGACTTCTGAGTTCACATTATTTAGCTAACTACCACTAGTCTGGATAAATCTTATTGTTTCCATAGGCAGGCAACTTTGGACATCATCAGAAAAGATAAATATCATCTGATTCATACATTTCCCTAGGGGTTTTGTTTTAAAGATAATTTTAGACATTTTGGCTTTTTGCATATTTCCCCTTAGCTATGTTCTTGGAAATGGCAGAAATGTTTTTTTTCTCTGAAATTAAAAATAATAACAAACTTGAAGCAGATATCTGGCATGGAAAATTTCAGCCCATATGGTCAAAGTTTGGCAAAGTTATTAACAACTGAAAAAAGAGTCTTATAAGAAGTATCTGGCAATCTAAATAATAGACACGTTACCAGCTTTACCTATAACAAGTTGTCTATTTTCCTCGACCTGTGCTCATCTAGGCAGATATCCTGTATAACACAGGCCTTAGAACTTCCCTTCCAAAAACATTCATACAGTACATCTTCTTTTAGAAAAACATTCAATCTTGATTTTATAATTGCCAGGGATGGAGAATTCACTCTTGGTAAATTGTTTCAATGGCTAATTACCGTCATCATTGAAAGGTACTCCTTATTTCCAGTCCAAATTTGTCTAGCTTCAACTTCCAGCGATTGGATCATGTGATAGGCTCTTCAACCTAATAGAAAAGGCTATTATTAAGTACTTGTCATCCCATGTAAATACATATAGACCGTAATCAAGTCACCCCTTAACCTTCTTTGATGAAGAGTCTGGGTGATGTCAATAGGGCCAGGATTTCAAAGGAATTTTTTCCATTGACTGCAGTGGGCCAGGATTTCACCTTTGTTTGAAATACATTAACATTAGTCATTGTAACAAGTTCCCCCAGGGTGCAGCCTGAAAACTGTAGGACAGCTGTCCTCCATGAATGCTATAGCCGGGGTTGACCTCAACAATGCCTGCTAGTGACAAGCAGCAGATCTCTCTGGGCACTGTTATCTCCTAGCACAACAGCATGTGACATTCCACACGCAGCTAGGTTACATAAATTTTTTTATCCAAGCCATTCACAAACCAACAATAGAGAAAGACACTAGCCAGTTCCTCCCCTTTCCGCCAACACTGCAACCCAGAACAGTACTGTTTTGCACTGATCAGAAGCCTTACCAGTGTAAGTTCACTAACCAGTTCACCCCTCCTTCAATGTGAAGAAGATATACACCAACGTTAATAATTGAGTTGGGATTTCTCAAAAACATTAAGCAAAACATACTATTTTAGGTAAAGTTATAAAGCAGATTTACTAACTACAGAAAAATAGATTTTAAGTGATTGTTATAGGCATGAAAGATCGGAGTCGGTTACTTGAGCAACAAAAATAAAATTGCACTCTAAATTCTTATAATCTAAACAGGATTTGACTCAAGCAATGTCACACCTTAACAGATCATACAAGCAGGTTACAGATCCTTAATATACAGGATGGACCCCCCCCCTCTCCCTGGAAATCACTCCCTAGTCAAAAATCTTTATCTTCCACACATTGTTGAGTTGTGGGGAGAGAGACGCTAAGTAATGTCACCCCCTCCGCCACCTCCTTCCCCGTTATAGCTTCATCCAGTTTGCTAGAAAGATCATTTGCATGTGACATGGGGGATTTGCTCCATTGCTCAAGCCATGTTTATTGTCTATGAGAAGTCTACATTGTATACAGTATCTGGGATAAGTGGATTCTCTTTTCAGTTGTGCGATAGTGCACCATTAATGTTGTCTAGTTATTCTATTTCCAAAGGGGTAGCTGTGTTAGTCTATTGTAGAAAAACAACACAGTCCTGTGGCACTTTTAAAGACTGTTAGGGTATGTACATACGATCAGATTAAAGCGCAACATGGCAATCGCGCTATAAAAAACACGTGACCTTTATTGCGGGAGAGCTCATACACACCTCACACCTTGCAACGCAACAGAATTCTATGCAATATCGCGGTGTAGCGCAATGAATTCTGGGCACCTATCCCACAGTTCAATTTTCCCTGAATCGGCGCTTGGAATCATGGGATGAAGGAAAGGAACGCAAAGCGCCATGGGTAAACTCTCAGTTTCCCATGGTGTACTGTATTCCCCTTGCATCTTCCTCGTTGCCAATAGCAACTCGCGCCTATTTTCAACAGTGCAATGACACACCGCACCACTTGCGAGCAATCACAACAGCGACAGCATGGATCCTGCTCTGATCTCCACTGTCGCCTTCAGCATTCTAAATACATCTCGGCTGGTTGCTCAGTACGCAATGAGCTCCGAGTCAGACGAGGACGCTGAGGAGCAGGGGCTGATCGATGCCATCCAGAGCAACAGCACCGCGTTCCTCAGCTCCTTCACCAATCATCTGCACACGGTGCAACGCCATTTCTGGTCGCCAGAGACAAGCACCGAGTGGTGGGATCGCATTGTTATGCAGCTGTGGGATGACGAGCAGTGGGTACAGAACTTTCGAATGCGGAAAGCAACCTTTCTGGAACTGTGTTCAGATTTGGCCCCTGCCCTGCGACGTAAAGACACCGACATGAGGTCAGCCCTAACTGTGGAGAAGCATGTTGCAATTGCTGTCTGGAAGACGGCGACTCCTGACTGCTACCGATCGGTTGCAAACCAGTTTGGAGTCGGGAGGTCCACCGTCGGATTAGCCCTCTCACAAGTCTGCCAAGCCATCAATCGCATTCTGCTGCGGAGGATGGTGACGTTGGGCAATGTTCGTGAGATTGTGGACGGCTTTGCTGCCATGGGATTCCCTAACTGCGGGGGAGCCATAGACGGCACACACATCCCTATTTTGACTCCAGACCATCTCGCGACCGAGTACATCAACAGGAAGTGTTACTTCTCCATGGTGCTGCAAGCACTCGTGGGTCACAAGGGGTGTTTTATGCACATCAATGCTGGGTGGTCGGAAAAGGTGCACGATGCCCACATTTTCAGGAAGACTGGTCTGTACCGGAAGCTGCAAGGGGTACCTTCTTCCCTGATCAAAAAATTACAGTGGGGGATGTGGAGATGCCCATAGTCATCCTCGGAGACCCAGCATACCCACTGATGCCATGGCTCATGAAGCCATACACCAGTAACCTAGATCGCAGCAAGGAGTGCTTCAATTACCGATTGAGCCACTGCAGAATGACTGTTGAGTATGCCTTCGGCCGTTTAAAAGGGCGCTGGCGCTATTTGTATGGGAGGCTGGACTTGGCGGAGGACAACATCCCTGCTGTGATTGCGTCGTGCTGTGTCCTTCATAACATTTGTGAAAGTAGGGGAGAAAAGTTTTCCCCAGGGTGGGCTATGGAGGCACAGCGCCTCGAGGAAGCATACGAACAGCCAGCCACTAGGAGTATTAGGGGGGCCCAAGGAGAAGCTGCTCGCATAAGGGAGGCACTCAGGGACCATTTCAGTGATGCCCTCCCCTAGTTAACTTCCAGGACCCATCAGGTGCAACTTATGAGATTTTCAATGTGTACAAATGAAGCCACTCTTCAAATTATTTGTTACTGTTTTTATTAAAACCTAAAGTGGCGGGGTTACAGGTGGGTATAGCTGCAGGTCTCTAAAAAGTAGCTCTGGGGGGGACTGGATGTTACAGTGTACCAGGGGGACGGGTGTCCTACAAAGAAATTCTTTGAAGGACTACCGGGTGTGGGAGGCAGACACGGCTGAACTGTATGGAGTGGAGCCCATACATTAATCGCCTGGGTCTGAAAAGCAATCATGCCCTTGAGCAGTTCTGCTTGCTCCTTAATCACGCTTATCAGTTCATCCCTGTGTTTCTGCCTCCTCTGTTGGGATTCCTCTCTCCAGGCTCGATTCTCCCTCGCAGATTCCTGTGCTGTTTTCAGCAGGTCCTGAAACATATCCTCCCTGTTTCTTCGAGCACGCCGTCGAATGTTTCTCATGTGGTCAGCTGGGGTAGACACCGGCCTTGTGAAGGTCGAATCTAATAAAAAATAAAAAAAAAGCTGTTGTTAACACATAGCCTAGATAACCATGGAACCTCCCAGTAGCACATTCCACTGGAACGTACAGGGCAGTCAACATCCTATGCTTCGCTGAAGCGGACAAGGTATGTCATAATAGATAGTTTACTGGGGGCTAACATTCTGCACAGGGCACACAGGTGGAACCCGATATCTCTCGCCTCAGAGTGCCCCTGCCAGCTAGAATACATATCCTACATACCACCGGTTACAAGCCAGGACCGTATGCTGCTGCATTGTGTGCTGCCATGGTTCCCAGGGCTGTGCTTTGCAGCTGGCGAGGCAGAGTATCCGTCTTTGGGAGCGTAGACACAAACGCTCTCCCATCTAACCTGAGTAGTAGGCTCTGGAGGTACATCGAGGAAACCTTTACTGACCTAAATACAGATGAATTTTTGACAATCACTGCTTGTGTTGATGCACTTCTAATGAATGCAGAGTAAAGAGCGTCGACAGCGGGGACTGAGA
Organism: Pelusios castaneus; assembly: GCA_007922175.1. Lineage (NCBI taxonomy): Eukaryota > Metazoa > Chordata > Testudines > Pelomedusidae > Pelusios > Pelusios castaneus. Next base: position 30,522,270 of record ML685767.1, read on the forward strand.
CAGCAAGCACCCCCGCCCCGGACAATGATATTTTAGCAGGAGCCATAGCTGCACGAAGAGAAACTTACCGGAACCCCTCTCTGCCGCCTCAGAGGACACGCTGCAATTCATGTCTTGGGTGGACGTCTCAGCGGGGGTGCAGAAGAGCTCCTGGCTACACGCTGTTGCGCTTTCCTCCAGGTCATCCTCCATCTCCTCCTCCTCATCGATCACGTCCTGATCCTGCTCGGGTCTGGCATTCACTGGATGAGGGGGGTCTGATGTGTCCACGGGACTCTTTGCAGTGGTTGTGGGGTCCCCAGTGAGGATGGCTTCGATCTCTTTATAGTACCTGCATGTAGCAGGCGCTGATCCCGAATGGTGGTTTGCCTCCTTCGCTCGGTGATAGGTTATTCTTACCTCCTTCACCTTTGATCTGCACTGCACAGTGTCTCTATCATAACCTCTCTCTGACATGGCCCGAGAAATTATGCCAAATGTATCATAATTTTGCCTGCTGCCGCATAGCTGAGCCTGCACAGTGGACTCTCCCCAGATGCTGATCAGGTCCAGCACCTCTGCCATGCTCCAAAGGAGTGCGCGTCTTCCACGACGGGCCGCCATTGCTACTGAAGATCAGAGCTGCACTCCACTCCACAAGGAAGAGACTAGGAAGTGAAACAGATGAGAAATTCGAAAATCCCGGGAATCTGATCAGGGCGGGGACTGTTTCATCACGGCCACGGAGTGGGTGGGGGGAAGACCAGAAAGGACGACTTTGGAATGCTGGGACACTTCCGGAAGCCAATCATTGAGCGGTAAGCATACACACAAGTGGAAAGGTGCAACAGCTGTTCCGCGTTAACTGCTACCACCCTCATCAAGGTGGTTTTTGTATTGCGCTACAACAAGGCAGTTAATGCGCAACAGCCCTATTGCACGTGTGTACGCTGTTGTTGGTATCGCGCGGTAATAATTGTTAATGAGCGATAAAGTGATTGTGTGTACAAGGCCTTAGTCTTTAAAAGTGCCATAGGATGCTGTTGGGTTTTTTTAGTTATTCTATTGTTATGCCTGAAAAGCTGTCTATAGTGTATTCTACCTCAGAACACATTTTTAGTAACAAATACAGCAATACTTCATAACTTTAAATACAATGATAGCACATGCAATCCAAGAGGATACTAATGTTTAACAGAGTGAGACTTTTAAAATGATATATTACAAAGCATACTTTGTGTAGAACATATCATAATTACATGACAGTGGTGAATATGGGGGTTCTAGGGTGCAGCTTTAAGGCACAGTCACAGTCTAACGCAAAAATAGGGAATAGAGTCTTATATGACTGACTTCAGAGAACACTCATTTTTAGGGTGTCTAGGAAGATACCCTTTTCTGTGTTACATGTAAGCACTAATGACAGATGTTAATTTTGTGGTACCAAAATCTAATTTATTTTCCCCCTCAGTGGAAACGAATGACCAGATTCTGTGAATGAATGTGATGTGGCTGGCTGATCTCATCACAGCTCACCAAATTAAAGATTCATCTCCTCAAACAGAAACTAAACATGAGCTAGCTCGTCTTCTATTACAATATGTATTCCTGCTGGTGCTGAGCCCTCTCAATTCCCATTGATGTCCGTAGTAGTTGAGTATGTTCAGGCCCAAATTTAGGAACCTAAACTGAATTTCTTATTTGCATTAACCAGAGTATTTTCTCATCCATAAATCAAGAAAGAAAAGGCTGAAATAGTGCCAGAGAAAAATATGGGAATTAGGTAACCTTAGAGGAATTCAGAACTGAGATCCAGTTTCATATCTGACAGGAACAGATATATGATCAAATGCAGGAGCTTTTTAAGGATGTAAATTCTAAGACTGAAACAGTCTCTCATTACATGCTATGCAGCTAACAGAGTTTGCTGATGAAGATGGCAGCCCACAATAGTGAAACTGGCTAATCAGCAGTATAGGATGCACAAAGCACTAGTCACATCTTTGGAAGTCTAATAACAGACATCAGGGCTTCCCAGGGGCAGATTTGTTCCAATCGTGACTGAGGATTCTCACTGATTGGAAGAGTTATTAACAGGGGCTTCACTGCCCCCAAAATAGGTTTGGGGCCCGGGCTCAATATCCAGGCCCTGCCCCCTGCCTGACAGCTCTGCCCCCTGATCCAGCCCTGGGTCCCAGGTCAGGCTTCTGCAACTGCTGGCCAGCGGCTGGGCCCCAGGTCCCCGGCCGGGCTTGGGGCCGGATTCCACTGCTGCTGGCAGTCAGGCCCTGGGTCCCTGCTGGACTTGGGGCACTGGCCCTGGAACTTGGGGTTTGTGCCGTTTGCCCAGTGCCAGTGATGCCACTGGTTATTGACCAAAAAAAATATGTTTAATGTCTGCTCTTTTGGGACTGGTGTCTCATTCCTGAGTAAAAAAATTCTTGCAGGTATTTGGCAACACAGGTAATAAGTCACATAATACTAAAGAGAGTTAGTATAAAAGGAATTGTAAACCAAAATTCTTGATGTATGCTATGAATTAAACATGCAGTTTAAAGGAGAAAATACTCTCAAGCAACACTGAATTTAAAAAAGTCTATAAAATTAACCATAAATTTTAGCCAAAGGAATTCAGATATCAATAATTGGTGCTCTAAAATTATATATAGTGTCTCTCTGAAAATCAGATTGAATGCTTACATCTCCCATTGACTTCAACTGGAGTTGAGTGTTCAGCACTACTAATAATCAGGGTTAAGACATATCATAAAATGGTAAGATAGAGCTTGATCATACAAGATTTCCTTATCTGATTTCTACAGAAGTCCATGGGTCTCAGCATATTTCCATGCAATCTGTATGGGTTACAGGCAGTAAGATAGAGAAAAGACAGGTAGGAAAATGTACACTCTAGAGCCCATACTTACTTGTAATTATAATTTAACCACAATTTTGTAGACTGGAAAAAATGTAGACGTCTATAGACCAGAAAAAATGAATACAATCAATTATTAAATTTGTCCATGGTTACTTTGAATCCATAATTTCTTTCTAACACACGTACATTTAAATAATCTATTTATTCACCATTGTTGCATATTAATTCACTATTTTGTCAGACCTGAGGCAGCTACCACATTAGGATCGTTTTCAACACTTTTCATTTATGATTATTCTGTCTCATCCTTCAGTGTATGCAAATGAACGTTAGTATGAATTTGTCAGAATTATCTTAACTTTATTCCATTTGTCAGGCAGAACGGGTTGTTATCTGGCTGCTTTTTTGAGAAAGCCTTTCTACAATTGTCTCTTTCATTTCATTTTTGCATGCAAGTTCAGTGGTTTCTGCACTAAATGCACCACATTTTCTCAAAGGGTTTTATTTGCTCTCAAAATGGTATCTGCTTATAAAAGTGCATTTTAAGGCTTGGGTGTGTGTCTCATTACATGCCATTATGTCTGACCCACATCTGAGTCATATGTTACAGTGTCATTTTGAGTGGATAATGCAATTTGTTGAGACAATTTTTTTTTTTAAAAAAAAGTATAAATGCACTGCTCAGCTTTATGAACAAATTTCCTTTCTTCCAGTGTTGACAGTCTGTGCAAAAAGCAGAGTATAAAGATGAGCAGATCTCTGTGGGCATCTTTATTCAACTTTACATAGATACAAGTTAGTGAGAAAAGTTACTTATGACAGAATGGCTGATGCTCACAGCTACATCAAAGGTGTTACACAAGAAAACACAAGACCATATTTATATGTAAACAAATAGCTGACTTGAAGAATAGTATAGTAAGACTCTTTTTGCTTTCCTCTGTAATATGGGCATGGCTTACTTGCTAGTGGATTCTCTATACTTTAAAGTCTTTAAATCATGATTTGAGGACTTTAATAACTCAGTCATGGGTTAGAGGTTTATTATAGCAGTGGGTGGGTGGGTGAGGTTTTGTGGCCTGCAGTGTGCAGGAGGTCAGACCTAGATGATTATATTGTCCCTTCTGACCTCAGAGTCAGAGTCAGTCCATGGTGTCACAGGATGCACATCACTCAGGAGTGAGTACTCACCTGCAAAGTGGGGTAAGTCAGGGTTCAGGAGTGAAGATCGTGGGGTCACAGAGGCACACCAGACCAGATTCTGTGGCCTATCACACATGGTTCTTGAGTTACATGTGGCTCTTCAGTTCTGCTTTTTGCTCTGTTAAGGATTGGATGAAAGTAATGGTTTAAAACTTTTTTTAATTTGTGGAGCACTAAAATATTTCAAACGGAGATGCAGATTCCTTTGCAAAGCTTAAACATATTCTGCAAAGCCCCAAGGGTCTATGAATCAGAGGCTGAAGAGCAGTGGACTAAAGTATTGCATGATATCCTAGTTCTCATGTTCTTGTTTGCTTCGGGAAAAAAAAAACAATAGTTTAACACAAAAACAGGTAGATAATAGTGGGCAGTAATGCACTGATAGATCAGGCTTCTTGAAACTGGGTGCCAGACTTCAAATAGCAAATTTTCTTTCATACTTTTATGCCTTTCCAACTCCATTAACTTAAGTGAAGTAGTTCCTACTTTACACTAACGTGAAGGATACATTTGCACTGTAGCGGTGAAGTGGTACTGCCAGTTCCTGGAGATGTGCACACGTTAGCTTGGTGGTTCAAACACACTAAAACTAGAACTGTCGTAGTCACTGAGGCATCAGGGTTAGAAGGAGCTAGCCACCTGAGCAAGTACCTGAGGGCAACTAGCTGCTGTGGCAGCTGGTGCCGCCACTATACTTCACATAATGCACTAACTAGATCAAAGCCACCACCTATAGGTCTACTGAAACTGGCAATGACACCTCCCAGGTTGCAGGGGAGATGTACCCTAAATGAGCAGAACAACGCCCCTTTCTGTATTCTCCATTGGGAGTGGGCAGAAGCAAAAAGGAGACTAGAAAAACAGTCTGTGTACCTGCAGGGTTTTCCTTGGCCAACATTCTACTCCTTCTTCTAAATCCTTCTGGCTTTTAACAGCATCTTGCCTGCTTTCACACACTCTGGCAGCTCAACCCACTCCAGCCACACCCCGCAGGCACACTAATACAAGTTGCTCCTGGAATCATCTAGTGAGGTTTTACTAACTGCTGCTAGACAGGAAAGCTTGTTTTCCAGCATCACAGAAACAGAAGGCGGTTTTTCTTACCTCTCCTCATGAGTTCCATTGAAACCCCAGAGGTTAGTAAAACCACACTGTGTTTGGGCAGCCTCTGTTCACTTGTCCCTGAGCATGCACTGATAAAAGCTAAGTGTATGAGCCCTGTTGGAGTTTCTCTAGGTCTTCCCTATTCTTCTCTTTGCCCTTCCTGGGCAGGGCTGTCCCTGGGGAGGGAGATGGGGTCTGAGGCCAATTTGCTTGTGCAAGGTCCCCAGACCCACCCTTCCCTGCTGCACTCCCCTGAGCTGACTGCTCCACCCTTGGGGTGGGGGAGGACCAGCCCAGAGGCCGGGCTTCACGATCCCACTGAGCTTTGCTGCCTTGGGCTTGCTGCCAAAGGCTGTGGGGTGGGTGGGGGCAGGGGGAAACGCGGCAGTGCGGCAGGGGGAGGCCCGCATAACTACAGGACTCAGGTCAGTAGCCCCACTCGCTCCCCCACAAAGAATGGCCCTGTTCCCGGGGTTGAGATCTCCTGAACTTCTTCCCCTGATCTGATCCCCTAAATGGTCAATCCTTTTTCCTGAGGAGATCCGCCTCCACAAACTCCTCAGTCAGTTGAACTGCTGCATCTAACATATCTGGTTGATGCTGCCTGACCCATATCCATATGTTCTTATGATGGCTCTAGAAGAACTGCTCTCAAGTCGGAGCATCCATAATCTCTCCCACAGTTTGAGTGGCCCAATCTGTCCACTTTGGATGAATGCCTGGGGCCACAAAACCCCGTCCATCTTGCAGATTACACTACTGTTGATATTTCTTAGTGGACAGAATGGCCACCTTAACCACCCCATAGTTTCTGGCCTACTCATCTATTAAAGCCATATTGGCTGCTTGGGCTTCCCCATCTCAAAGATGAGTTAACCTCAGACGCCAGGTTCCCCTTTCCCAATCTACATCCCTATCCACCCTTTTGAAGATGTCCAGGAACACATCAGGATCATCCACTATCATTCACTGCTGGTGCCCCTTTGCCTTGGGACTCACCATCCTTTGCTGCCACATATTTGCTAGCCAGGGGTTAAAGTAAGGGGGAACGCACTGGAACACAGTTCCGGGGCCCCCAAATTTGAGGGACCAGAGTTCCAGGGCCCCTAAAAATAGAAAAATCCAGCAGAACGCATGTTCCGCCCTGCCCTGGCTGCTGGCAGGTCCTACGCCCCACTGTTGTTAATCACAATACTTATTGTGTTATGTAGTGTTTGCTAGTTTGTGACAATAATTGCTATAGACATAAACGCCAAATAAAAGTATAAATATTTTTATGGAGAGATAACCGATGCATGTGGTACTGAGAAGTGGTTGCAAATGCCTACCTGGACTGGAGCTCGCACATGCATGAAGGGGGCCCAAGCAATACGGGAAGGGGGCCCAGAGATTAGGAGGGTTCCGGGGCCTGTCAAATTGTACTTTAACCACTGTTGCTAGCTCTCATACAAAGTCCTGTAGTCCTACCAGATGAGCAGTGGCATGACCACTGAAAGCTTTGCAATACCTCTTGCATTGCCTCTTTTTGTTCCATCAGCCACTGCAGGATCTCTTCCATTATCCAAGCTGCCACACCTTCACACTGGTCCTCTCTCCAACGGGGTCTCGGTCTCCGCAGATCAAGGCAAGATCTTGGACAAGCCCTCATATATAACATGACACCCCTACTGCTCCTGTCTTCCTTTGTGCACTCTGTCCACTCTCTATTTACAGGGTTTCCCCCATCATCTTTTACAGCACTATGTAGCACCTTAACTACAGTAACATTTGACAAAGGGTAGGTGAGGGGGAGATTGTTCCCTCAGAGAGTGTTTTTGTCTGTGGCTCTGTCTTCCCTTGTCTTGTCCTCCCTCTGCCTCCTTCCCATTTCCTTCCTGTGTCCTCATTTCTGTTCTTGAGCTAATGGGCCAATTATCGCTTTAATTCTCCCCAATTCTAATCTGTTAATTAGGCACAATTTTGCCTGTCAGATTTACTCCAGGACAATTTAATTGGAGATACAGTGACCAGAGTGCTTACACAGCTGCTGGTGACCAATGCGGTCTCCCAACTCTTAATAATAACTTGTTCAATTTGATGCTGATCTCATTTACACCACATCTACCCCAGTTTATAACTCAAATTGTGACCAGGGCCTCCTGGGATAACCTCCTGGATGTGCAAGAATCAGGGCAAGCTGCAAAACAGGGAGCCAAACTCCCCAAACACTGATGGGTGATACTTAAACCAGTCTCCCTATCTGTCACAACTAGAATTCTGGTTCCCCACACCGGTTACCACAAGAAGTCTGCCAAAATAGAAACAGCCCCCTTTATTAGACTCCAGCTCCTCTGGCTCCCACCTAGCCACACGGTCCCTTAAAGAAATAGGTTCTCCTGACCCCAAAGGGCCAGCCACAGCACACAGAACAATATAGGTTTGGATCTTACCCAAAATTCCACACTGATAGCCAATCCTCTACTAACTACAACTACAAGTTTAATATAAAAAGAAAAATATGAGAGATGTTAAAGGGTCAAAGTGAATCACATGCATACAAATGATTTAAAGTTCATGTAAAGAAGTTTTCAGGCTTGTTCCTCTCGTAAACACCCAGCACCCGGGTGGGCCTCAGTCCTTTGTCCAGTATTAAATGAATAGTTCCAGAAATATGAGTTGGCTGTAGACTGGGGATTTGAGACAAGATGGAGTCAGGGTTGCTGCCTTTTATCCCCTCTGGCCTTCTCCATGCTGTGGCTATGTACACACGAGAACACTTGTCCCGCAATAAGTTATTGCGGGACAAGGAAAACGCTATAAATATAGCGATTCCTTGTGTACACACGTGCTGTTTCTTTCGCAAAGGAGCATTCAATGCTCCTTTGCGAAAGAAGAACAGTGCATAGGGGGCACCTGTCCCACCATGCACTGCCCACAGCCAACCCCCTAGCCCAGCTGCAGGGCTTCCGGTGGCAGCAGGGGTTGCGTTGCCAGCCCCCACTGTCATCCGAAGCCCCGAGGCTGAGCTGGGGGCTGGCCCGAACCGGCGAGGGTTCGAGCCGGCCCCCCAGCTCAGCTCCTGGGCTTCGGGTGCCAGCAGGCACCGCGGCGCTTAAGCGCTGCAGCGCCTGCTGACACCCGAACCAGCTC